>BGNK01007412.1:0-15087 GCA_003297005.1 Symbiodinium sp. clade A Y106
GTGGGTGCGACATATGTGCACATGTGTGTGTGGGGTTGTGTGTGTGTGTGCGCGCGTCTCTGTGAGGTGTGTATGTTTTTGTGTGTGTGTGTGTGTATTGTGTGTGTGTGTATTGTCTGTGTGTGTGTGTGTTTGTGTGTGTGCTTGCGGCTCAGGAAAAGGCCTCTCTCGCCCCAACGACGCTGAGGCCGGAGAGCGCAGCCAAGACTGTCCCAAAGGTCCCCGCGGACACTTGCACGCCTCCACATGCAACCGACGACCCCCGAAACTGCTAAGCTGCTAAGCCCGAAGCCAGCAATGCCCAGAAGAAGGCATCGCCCTAAAGCCACTGTACAGGAAGGTACAGGAAGCGGGATGAAGCGGGGGAAGACTTCCGAGTTGGCCTTGCTCTTGGCAACTTGCCATCATGCTGATTGCCAACGCCCAACGCGCGGATCCTGCACCGGCACCTGGTCGTGCAGAAGTTCTCGCTCTCTATAGCATGAAGTCACGCAGCATTCCGACCGCAATCATGGCTGCGGCACCACAAGCAGCGGTGCCAGCTGCAAAGGTGATGGAATCGAGGCGCTGTGCATGGCCTCACTGATATACTTGCCGTCGCCGATAGCTAGCAGCTAGCTCGTCTACTCGCACTTTGGAAATGTGCAAAGGCTTTGCTTCGCCATGGTTCCTGGCATGTGATGAACACTCATGAATCTCTGGCCCTGGCTACGAGCCGCGGATAGGAGTTCGCAGGCACCCTACCAGGCACAAAGCAAAGCTGTCGAGGCTTCGTCTCGGAGTTTGTGCTGCCTGCGACTCCCTTCCCTGCCTGCCAGCGGTCTGCTCTCTCACAGGCGGTCATGCACGTGTTGAGCGAGACAACCTCATTTCTCATGTCGTGGTCTGAGCTGATTGAGCTGGAGACGAAGTCAAGGGCGACACATCTGATCGGAAGCCGCCTCCTGCCAGCCTAGCCAGATGACATCACATGAACGCAGAAGGGCTGGGGACTGCTCATGGGCCTCTGAAGCAGGTCAAGTGCTCTTCTCCACGACCTCCCCGATGCGCATGCCGCCATCCCCGTGTTGCACAGAACCTCGCAAAGTGCCATCCACAGGGTGCCAGCAACGGTGGGGGGGGCGCCGCGAGCCGCCCACCAGGTCGAGAGCTCCGCTCTTTGCATCCACCGCATGGAGCCTCAACCCAGCAAGGCAGAGCTGCAGAGCTCAAGGCAAAGGGGCGGGAGCAGACTGAGCCCGAGACAGCTCCAAGGCCCGTTCCCACTGCATGGCCTTGGCACAAGCAGCCATGGCTGCACCTGAACCAGAAGACAAGTGGAGCAAAACAAACCACGAAGCTCAGAAGGCACAGACTTTTCCATAGAGCTCAGATTTGGACCGAGAACCCTGGAGTCCATGCGCTGGCATTCATCTCCCATTCCGAGGCCCAGTCCCTGAGGCCATGCCATACCCAAACGCAGGACACATACCATATTATACTATACGATACTATATGATATGATATTACACTATATTGAACTACACTAGCAGGAAGGGGCCGCGTGTAATCGCCCTTGCCTGCACGCAGGCCAGCGCCACCTGCCAAGCCGAAACCATCCTGGCAGCCCGTCCAGGCATCGAACCTTTTGCGCTCCTCGGCTTTTTGCGACGCTGGGGCGCGGTCTTGCATGCCAGGATCGTGCTGGAGAATGTCACCTTCAGCCGCTTCGGCACGGCATTTCGTTGTATCTAGTACGTTCTACGTCGTGTGAACGTCCAGGGCCGTCGCCTGGTCGGGCTCAACCAGCTGCTCCTGCAAGTTTTGAGCTCATCACGTCATTTCTTGTCACTGCTTGGCTTTGGCTGCGAGCTCACGCCCGTGCCTGGCAGCCTGACTGCAGGGGTCTCCTTCATCAACGGCAGGACACCGAGTGCACGGTGGCCTTGCATGCCTGAACATTTCCGCACTATGCTTTACCTGTAAGCACGCTCAACTTACTACACCACATGCACATATACACACATACACATGTATACATCGTAGACTTTAGATTATATATTATATCTACATACACATATACATACATACATACATACATACATACATAGTATATGTATATATGTATATATGTATGTATATGTATGCATGTATTTTAAATATGCATATTCCATGCATGTCTGTGCGTTACTGCCGCTGCGCTGCCGTTCAGGTAGGATGTGATCAACGTGTTGAACGTCACCTGAGCGAGGGCTTTGCTGACGAGCGCCCGCTGCCACAAAATACTGAGAGCCTTGCGACATCGCAGGTCGGGCAACTGGAGCAAGCCATGCTGGCCTTGAGTAATAATAGTAATCGTAATAATAGTAGTAATAATAGAAATAATAGAAATAATAGTCATAATCGTAATAGTTGTAATAATGATAATAACAATGGAAATAAGGTTAAAACCAGGAAAACGGACGATGCTCTTGTCTCACAGCTATCAGCTGCGCTCAGCTCGGCCTGCAGCGCCATTCCTGACTGCCACAGAGCAGAGCGTCCAAGTGAACTGAGCAAGGCCTCCACACATACACAATGATTCCAGTCTATCCTTGGTTACGAAGGGGTTCGCATTTAAGCCCGACGCGTTGTGGGAGATGATGCTATGCTCAAGCCCTTGTGCGGAGGAACTTTGCAGCACCTGCGGCTGCCAACAGTCCAGAGCTACCACACATGAGGTTCACATTCTGGTCCTGCACGGCGGAGCACCACATGCTGGCCTCCAAGCGTCCCACACTCCCGGCAACATGTACGAAATTCCAAGGCGAACATCAAGCCTGTTTGTAAGCGCCCACTGATGCGCCGAACAGCACCACGTCCAGCCGCATGGAAGCAACCTACTCAGGATTGTCTTTGCACGTGCATTTACGGTTAGACTTTGGCAGTTTACGGTGCCCAGTGCCTGTACTTCGGCCAGGACATTTGCAGCCTGGGCAGTTGGATAGATTTTAAAACAAACGAAGCACAAGGAACCATCGCCAGCACAGGGCTGCAACCAAACGCCACAGTGTGTGCCGAGCACATGCGGTCATGGCCTCCAGTTCTTTCATACTGTCATCGGATCCAACAGCTATCTCAGTGTCTGAGCTGTACTGCACGGAACGCCACAAAGAGGGGAACTAAGACCTGCACCATGCCGTAGGGTTTCTTGTCCTACACAAGAACGGCTGAAAAGGCTGGGGAGAAAGCTCAGGCACCGAGAGGCCTGTTCCCTGGGATGCGAGGAGCACTTCTGGACCTTCGGCAGCACAGAAGCGCAGGGGTTCCCGAGGCGCAGGGTCGTCTCATGAGATGGGTGTAGCCTCGACGAGACCGAGCATCACTGTCCACGAGGTTTCTCGCGGTGATGGCATTTTGGTAAGGGAAGTCTCCTTGCAAGCCGCATAGCAGAGCCACTTGGGCCGTCTCCGCCAGAGCTACAACGAGCCCGGCTGCGCTCTTTCACTGCAGGTCCTGCTGCCAAGCACTTCCATGCGGCCTCTCTGTGACGGATGCCTGGCATTCACATCATCGCAATTTGTATCTTGAAACTGCTGGTACATTCCGCGACACGGGCTGACTCTAATTACAGTTGATTGATCTGATTGTCCTTTCTGAAACTCTTCGGAAAAGAAGACTAATCAAATCTTTGATGGGGCAGTGGCACCATGCAAGGTTTAAGTTTGAGGCCTTGCAGGCCTGTGGTCGTCTTATGCTATTGCGATCCTACAGTTGTTGCGTGACTGCGCTGTGGGCAGGGCCCGATCCATGAAGGCTGCACCACGTTGAGAAATGTCTTGAGTGCCTGTTGACCTGTCGGCTGGGTGTGGATGTCCTTTGAAGGATGAGAGACTCTGAGGCTTTGAGGAATGTGAGGGTCCCTTTTGTATTCCTAGGCTTTCGTGTCTCAGAGCCGGGCCTTTGCCCTCTGCTCGCCAGCTAAGCCCTCTGGCCTTGACGAGCAAGAGTGAGATCTACAGAGATCCCTACAAAGCTCCATCACAGATGTGGGAGCTTCCAGGCTTTTAGGCATCCGGCGTGCGGAGATGGACAGCAACATCGCGGACCTTCGAACGTCAGCAGAGAGAGAGAGAGAGAGGGAGGGAGAGAGAGAGGAGTGGCAGTCTTGAAAAATTCCACATTGTGCTTGCAGCAACAGCATGCAAAAGCTGTTACGCACAGCAACCTATTGAAACGCTCAAGAAGTTGCGCCTTCCGTCCTGGTTCGTAGGCAGGCTGGGCGCTGTCGAACCGGAGACAGCACCTGGAGCCTCACGCAGTGCTTCTCGGTGTCTCTGCAACACCCACCCATATGGGAATTGGCCAAGGTTGCAGCACATGGCTCTCGCACGAAGCTGCCATGGCTTCTGCGATCCGCATGACGATAACCAAGTGCGACGAGCTCGCGCCACGCGTTCGAGAGCAGAGGGGAAGCTGTTAAGCTAAACAGTCGTCGCTGATGAAGCTACATTGTGTTCAGGTCGTCTTCTCGGCACATATTGCCACCGTGTTCTGATTCTCGGATGAGGCTTGAGCGTCCAGGGCCGTCGGGCAAACTGCAAAGGGCCCGTGAAGTAGTTAAGCAAAGGAAACCAAGTGCTGTGGACAACGAGAGACGGTCGTACCGTACATGTCTGCAGGGAGCGCCCCCGCCTCATGAAACTTTCTTGGAAAATCAATGCTTCAGCAAGCAAGCCACGAGTGCTGATGCTAGAGTCAGCATCGTGGGGGTTGGCAGCAAGAGATGTATGCCTTTGACATGCATCCCCTGCCAGATCGTTAGCAATGGGGATGTGCATGCGCACAGAAGCATTAACAAACCATCAGGCACCTTGCGCATCTTGCACTGGCGCCTGTCGTATTTCCACCTTAGTACAGTAAGTTTTGCTCTCAATCAACACGGTACAAAGAGACTCGAGTCTGGAACCTCGAAGAAGTGGACTCCGCCATCCTCGTCTGCAAACACCAGGCTCCGCCTTCACAGAGAAGCTGCTTTCGACCAGACTCTGCCCGCCTCAGCGTGGCGCGGCCTGACACCGTCTCGCCAGCGCGGCGCGCAAGCCATGTGGACCAGGGAGGCATCGCCTCGCTAGCTGGCGAATGCAGGGCCGCTATAAAGGGTCGCCTTTGCCTAGAGTCTAGAGAGTCTTAGAGGATGTAGGGCCGGGACATTGACAAGTGCAAAGCCTCTGGGAGGATTCCTGCGACGACACGACCGCTGGCTCCCTTTGCTCTTTCGCCTTGCCTGGCACGGGAAGCGTGGGTGGCCCAGGCCGCATCTTTGCATCTCAAGCGTAGAGTGCGTTGTCCATGCCAGCAGCACCGAGCACATGCGTGAAATCCCAGAGCTGCAGCTGCCGGTCCCAGGAATAGGAGACCTCAACATGGGGAAGCGAGGCATTTCAAACAGAGCAGTCGCACGTGAAAATAATGGAGCTGCCGAAGAGTCGAGATCTAGTACAGAGGGGTCTGAGGTCGACACACAGAGGCCGGCGATGTCACCTTCTTGGGCTTGGACACTAGCAGCATTTGGTAACAAGTCAACAGAAATACTGTAGGTTCCCTGGTTGTGCCTGCCAGCGTGGCTCCGAAACCCTTCACCACCCAGTCGGAAACCTGTCACAGCACGATTCCGCGCACATCACCAATGACACAAAGTGGGCAGCCAGAACTGCACCCTTGCTCGACGTGGTCTGTTGAAGCCCATCCAGGGAACAAGAGCGAATGGATGCGGGACTCTTCCCAAAGTCCAGAGTGCTGTTTGTGATGCAACCTCCAAATCCAACGTCAGCAAAGCCTCGCTCACATAGAGTTCAGCACTCAATATTCCTCACCACGCATGGCACTCTACCCCTTTCGACATAGCTCGACATTGGCCTGAGAACAATGCATGGACACGACGAGTTCCGCAGTGGCACCCTGCCTGTGTCACAGCCAGCAGGAGCTGCCCAGAGTCCAGCTCCCACACACGCAGCGCCTACCAAATCCAGACAACCACCAGACGAAAAGAGAGGAGGGAAGGGTAGAGAGAGAGAGAGACGGTGATGGCAAGCAGTAGGTGGACCCTTGTTTAGCTGGAGGGCCTTGTCCCAGCTCGTGGTCACCGCACGCCGGTCGTCCGAGCTAAGTGAGATGCTACAAGGGGTTATGACAGCCAGCTCCTGTCGGACGACGTCCTTGAATTCTGCTAGAATGTGGCCATCTGATCCTTTCTCTCCAACCGACACCAGTCGTGGTGCCTGGTAGTCGCAGCCGCACATGACCCTTTGCCGATCTTGGGTCCACGCAAAACAACGGATGCCCGCATCATAGGGCCTAGCACTCGCAGTGCAGACCTTGTCCTTAACTGACCAGCAAGCAACGCTCCCATCTTCACTGCCAGTTGCCAAACAATCCAGCTCCAGCCATTCGCAGCAGTAGATGCGCTCAGTATGGGCCTCCGGCTGCACCCAAACGGCCGCGAAGGGCTCCGTCAAGTTCACGACCCAAAGCTTGCCGGTGTCACATCCGATGGCAGCCATTGTAGCATCCGGGCTCATGGACGCGCACAGAGGCCTGTCATCGTCATCCATGGAACCGGTCACTTTGAAGAATCCGGTCTGGGAGCCTGTTGGACAATCCCAAAGCGCAATCTGAAGGCCGCCGTTTGTCTTGCCATCTGTCAAGTCTGAAGATACAGAAACGGCTTGGCATCCATCAAGAGACACCGCAATGCCGGTGACAGCATAGGAATGCCTGCCAGTACCTGTAGCATTCAATTGGTGAGTTTGCCTGATTTTGGGAACGCTCCATAAACGGATGTCACCACTTGCAGAGTACAGTGACTTCATGTCCGGCGACAGTACCACAGAAAACGCACCAGAAAAGATCCTGACTTGTCCGGCCATGCGCTGCTTTGACACGTCGAAGAGGGAAATGGAGTTGTCGTCGGAACCACATGCCACATAGGAGCCGTCATGAGCCATGCTCACAGAATGTATCCAGTCAGTGTGCATGCCTGGTGCAGAACACAGCATGCTGCAGGAAAGGCCGGCCTTCCCTGCGCTGATGCTCCAAATTCGCAAGACCCCGTCATCGTTCCCACATGCCAGGAGATTCCCCGCTCTGCTCAAACTCACAGCCCGGACGTCCTGATCTCCCACCAAAAACCTGGTGATCTGCTGTGCCGTGAACTCTGGGGCTGCAGGTTTCTTGCGCTTGGCATCTTGAATGCTCAGCTTCCACAGTGCTGCATGCTTGTCATCGCAGCCACAGGCGAGGAGCAACTCTGTGGCAGAACCGCCTGGGACTGCGCTGGAGTGGATAGCCGCCACTCTTGCCTCATGGTTGCAGGTCGGCTTGCCCTGCAGCGTGCTGGCTTCCACTAACTCAACGTCGGTCCCGGTTGCCACTGCCACGTGCCCCTCGCTCAAAAACTGAACGACGCTCAAGTTCCCTGCGAACCCAGGCCGGCGTTTGAGAATGCTGCCATCTGACAAGCTCCAGAGAATCACTTCGTCTTTATCTCCGGACACTGCGAGGTCACCTTTAAGGTCCACAGTGAGAACTGCAGTCTCATGTCCCAGTAGCTCCAGTAGCATCCGGCAATCCTGGGTCAGGTCCCAGACTTTGACTGAGAGGTCGTTCGATGCGCTTGCCAGCAACGTGCCAGCTTCATTGACCGCCACGCAGCGCACCTGCCACGTGGAAACAGGCATCAGCCGAATCAAGGCTTCGATCAAGGTTTGAGCTGCCGGCCCAGTCTTTGTGCAGTTGTAAGGTCCTCTCCAGTGGCCCACCAACTCCTGGAAGCACGTTCTCAGCTTTGACTCCCGCGACTGAAGCCGTCCGAGGCTCCTTGCAGGCTCTTCTTGGAGACCTCCAACCGCTGTGCACTTCGACATTCCGGCTGCCGTGCTTTGCAGCGTCAGCTGAGGCCGAGGCCGGGCAAGCGCTGCAGCGCCAGGTCGGCATGGCGCCGGCAGGCAGCCCGTAGACGCCCTCCTGCAGAGCACTAGCACTAGCAGGAGCTGGAGGAGAAATGATGGTTGGAATCATGGGAATAGCATTAACAGCTATAGCCATCATAACCAATTCAGCAACAGCCGTAGCAGTCGCAGAGCGTCAGTAACAAACAAGACGGCTCTTATCACTGTAGTGTGGAGGATTTCTTGATGTAGGGACACCCTGTTTAGGGCTTTTATTCGGGTCGTACTCTATGGGGATCCATTTCAGGGTCCTTCACTCTGTGAAGCCCCATGAAACCACAAGAGGCTGCTCATCCCCACTTGACCGTCGATAGCCCCTCCCTCCTTCAGGGCCATCTGCGCTCCCGAGCGAAGAGCTGCGAGAGGTCCTAGGAGAACGCTCTTGCACCACCATGCGGGAGTACCCATAATGATGCTTTCAACAACTTTCAGAAACTGAGGGACGCTAATGAAGTAGCGTAAATAGTAAGGTGCATATTGTGAGGACCGCTACGCAAGGTATGCCTGCTTTCTGGACATCCCCACACAAATATGTAGAAATGCACATGCTGCATCTGCGACGAGGCATATGTCATGGGGGTGGGGGGGGGGGTCGAGGGGGGGGGTCTAGCCTTATTCGTATCTTATTTTGGAAGGGAATAAGGCCATGATGGGCCCATTTGTGGATTCTTTCAGGGCCTGAAATAAGAACAAGATAAGCCTCGCGTTCTGATCAGATCTCTACTGATCTGCGGAGTGCTCGCGGCTTGGGGTTCAGCGTTTCCGTCTCGGGTTTAGGGTTTATAGGGCTTACACTGTGTTTCCCTGGGGGTCATGCCTATTCCGGCCTTATTTAAGGCTGCGTTTGGGGAGACTTAGTCGTGGCTTTGCGCAGGAATAAGGCTTATGCAGGCCTTATTCCAGGCCTATTCCAGGCTTATTCCAGCCTTAAACATAACCCGAAATAGCTGAGAATTACCCAATAATTAGCCCAAAATAGCCCAGAATTNCCCCCCCCCCCCCCCCCGCCCCCGTGCAGCCCAGACTTTGCTTCAAAACGTGACAAAAACGAGATCCAGCCTTGTCCCAGGCTTAACATGGCTGTATCAATAGTCATGGATTAAGATAAGAATAAGCCTTGACCGCGCCCCCCCTCGACCCCGCCCCCCACCCCCATGAATATGCACATGCAAAAACTGTGCTTCGCTTTGCTTGGGGTTTGAGTTTGAGTCGAGGGCAGGCCATCCGAACCATGCCACAAAGTCTCTGTCTTTCTTTCTTTCTGGCTTAGGGGTCGTCAAGCGACCCTGGTCGGTGTGACACGAGCGGCCGAGGATCGACACATTCATTGGGATTCCGACCCCCAACTACTACGGCTGATGAGATAAATCCTGCATTACCTTAAGGACCCTAAACTATGGGAAGTATGGTATGTTCCTCATGATGGGCAATGCAGGACTTATATCATCAACCGTATTTCGAGTCGTAAAGGGAAAGCCCATGGTTGGCTGATGTGGGCTGTTCGCTCGCAAGTTGAAAACAAGTGGGTGTGAGCGCTTCACGCGACTGAAGGACAGCAAGGGGTGATTTGACGATGTTGAAGAGAGTATGCAATCGCCCCAATGATTAAGCGTGCATACATACATACTTACATACATACATACATACGTGTATATCTATATCTATATATATGTACATGTAAGTATACACATATATATATAAATACATGTGTATATATATATACATATATATATATGTACATATGCCCTGAAAGGTCCCTGCCTGCGGGCACCTCCGATCCCAAGAGTCGCCCCAGCACCTGACGAAGTCACAAGTTTTCTGCTCGTCAGGACATGTCGGAACATTCCCGGCTGAGTCTGTGGCTTGAAAGGCGAGCTGGGATGCATCCTCCGTCAAGATGTGTGCAGAAAGAGTCAGGACCTGGCATGGGAATCGCAGTCATGAGGAAGCATCGCGGCTGTGGATTTATGCAAGGCTGCCGCAGCGCCTCGAGCAATGCTTCCCAGACGCTCAACGCCTGCACTGCCTGGCAGCACAATGCAGCCAACCTGTTCATGCGATTTCGGGTAGCTTGAAGCTTGGGGTGACCACCACCCCCAAACTCCTTCCACGTAAATGCCCCCGGCACCAGGCCCCCCCGACCCGGCCCCGCAAAATGCCCCCCCGTCACCACCACCACCATGTTGGGGGTGCTTGTTGACTTAAACTTATTTTATCCTGAAGCACTTCGGTTGGATGTCCAAGAGCTCAGACGTTGGGAGTTGGGACCTAATTGCGGGTGTCGTTCTTCGCGGGTTTCGCCCTTTACATCGCCAACCCTTTAAATATAAGTCATCGAGCCATTGTTTTATCTTTTTCGGTTGTTGTCATCTGTCTCTTTTTTTGCAGGGGTGGAAGGGGGCCGGGGGGTGATGCAACCCATCCCCGGCTGAGAAAAGCGGAGCCCGCAAACTGCCTCCTCTGTGGCGGTGGCATCCTTCTGCATAGGCCGAGCCTTGGATGAGACCACGGGCTTGTGCGACCTATCTGTCTTCATCCTGGCATCCTTTGTCTGACTGCATGCCATGCTTCTTTGGCCTTTGCAGTTGCCGGGCTGGCCGCAGCCTCGCAGTTCCCATGGAGCAGCAGCGCAGCACAGCTCTCAGCAAAGCGCCCGTGCCTTGCGAGTAGCCGACGCTCTGGCCTCGCGGCACAACTGACTTCTTCTGAGTGCGCTGCTGATTCACTCGTGGCCTTCGCCTGCTGCGACGAGCCTGGGCACCACGGACAGCATGGCTGGCGATGGCAGGCGGCCAAACACGAAGTGTTGAGCGGGGCACCCATAACCGTTGCGGCGCTGGTGGCTGAGCCCAGGGGACCTGCCAGAGGAACTGGAGAAGATGGAGCGTGACATTATCTGGCTCCGGCCTTTGCCACTTGTCGCATGTTGTGGAAGGGAACCATGCGGGGCAAATGCTCGGACGTCTGCGACCTGACTGCACTGTGGCCAGGCTTGCCAGCTGTGATTTCAGCCTGGGCCATTCAAAAACTTACGGAGTGTCGCAGAGGTGCTAAACTCACAGCATCGCCGGGACGCCGAAGTCGAGCAGCCAGCCACTCCCACCTGTTTCCAGCTGGATGCTTCGTGGGATGACGATGGTGATGCAAGCGGCAAATGCAGAAGAAGAAGATGATGCAGAAGATGACTATGCTCAAGATGATTCTCCTTTCGGGTACAGAAAGTACGGCCATTGCAGCGATTGCAGATCATTGGCCGGTGTAAGAGGAATAAGAAGTTTCAGTGCTGAGTGCAGTCCGGACGGCTACGAGAATCCAAGCAGACATGTTTTCGGGAACCTCAACCACGACGACTGAGACGTCTCGGCAAGTCATGTCCCCGAACGCATCCGTTCAGTCCAACTTCGTGGAAAGACTGCCCTTGCCACGATTCTGGCATGCTGCAAATTCACATCCACTTCCACGGGTGTACGACCGGCCAACGAACATCTTATTGGCGCTATTCACAGACTGGGCAGAACCCCACATAAGCCTCGAACACGGTACGCCAAAACAATCGAAGCATGCAGAAGACGATCTAGCTAATTGACATGCTCCCTTCTTGCCCGACTTGGCTCCACCTCAGCAGAAGTTCTCTCGCTTCGTCCATCCGGCCACTGGCAGCCAGATGGTGCAAGAGCCTTACGCGAACTTGCGAATCAAGACCACTTAGAGTGCACGGCAGCGTCTTCTGTCTCACACAAGGAGAAACCCGCAGTTCTGCACCGACTGCTGGTAAGACTGAGACCTTTGATAATAGTACCCGTCGTCGGGCCCCGTCCACCATCTCTCAGGAGCCTTTGCCGTGACCGGTACCACCACTGAAAGATCTCCCGGACTATGCTCAAAAGCTCACACCTACAGTTCAACAGTACCAGCAGGCTTGTTTTCGCTTCGGCAGATAGGCATCCTGCGAACGGAGCACACATACTTTAGCCACATCACACTGTGCAAGGCCCAGCGGAGCAGCGGAACATCTGCGTCATTCTCAATGACTCAAGCATGTTTCTTCGGAGCCATCTCACTCTCCAACAACCACCCTACCATTAATCGATGTTTCGCAGTCACATGTTCTTGTCCGTCTGCTTGCGGCAGTCAAGAGACTCGCTCTTTGAGAATGACTGCAACGCATGTGGTCGTTTAAACGGCATGAGGCAACATCTGACGGCTGCTGCCTGTTGTTGGAGACCATCGCCGAATCGAAGTCTGCAATTGATCACATCCGCGTGTTGGCCAGTGCGAGGCATAGAATATCTTTTGCCCCAACCTGCTGACAAATGGGTGTTTAGACTGTCTAATTATTGTCCGGCACACAAGCAAATGCCGCCTTCGCAAGATGATCCATTATGCGATTCCTGGAAGGCTGCAGTCAACGAGTGCATGTGGACCTGCTGCAGTACAGGTGCTTGACAAGTGGCGACTCGCTGTTCTTCACCAGTGACTGCACTGAGTGCCAGTTCTCCTCTTTCCTCGGGATGCTGCTTCAGGAGTTTTGAGATACTGGTCCTCTTGGTTACCCCCAGTCTTGTTCCGCCGTTTGTCCGTCCGTCGGTGTCCGCGTCTTCTACAATGCTTTGCTTATGTTGCTGCTTGTGTTGGCAGCAGAACTGTTGGCGACAATGGCGGTGGTGGCACTGGCTGCGCCGCAGCTGCCTTTGTTGTGGTTTCGCGTGGTGCTGTGTTCGTTTACGTTTAGTGTGGTGATGGTTGTGGTTGTGGTGGGGTCGCTGGCAGCACACATCTTCCCATCTTCCTCAAACCCTCACACACACTGTAGGCTGGAAGATTCCTTACGGAGAATACCCGATAGCACAACATGTGCAGCCCGGGCTCAGCTCGGTCACCGTGGGTGATCTCTTGCCGGGCAAGAGCTGGCAAACGGCCGCCAGATTGTCGTGGTGACAATTGCACACGATCATCACGTATTTGGTGGCCGTGAGGTAACCGGACATTCCTTGGGCTTCTGGAGATGTGCACGACTCCCAAGGTTGCACAACAGAACTTCTACAACAGCTTCACCGACGCCCGCTAGTTTGCCCCGCTCCAGCTATCAACGCTGTGCAAAGATGCTTTGCCAAGGGGCTGCTCTCAATAAGCCTTAGCACGTCCTTTTTGCTTCCACTTATCAAGCCGTTGGCCTGGCATCTCCAGGAGATTGCGGAGGATACATGGCCAGCAGTAGGGAGCCGTGCCTCTGTCGGAAGCTGCTGAAATAGGAGGGCCTCGCAGCAAATATGAGCAACCGTGGGTAGCAGGCTGAAGGCAACCCATTTTGCTGTCCGAATCGCCTCGGTCTCCAAGACTTCTGACACAATGTCCAGACCTGCGCTTGCATGAACACCAAACACAGATGCGGCAGCGGTCATTGAGATCCTTGCCTGCAGCTTTCATGGTCGTGCCAGTTTCGACCAGGTCAACCACGGCCTCTGGTCACAGGGTGGAACCCTCCTCTTGGAAAGAAGCAAAAGCCACACCTGTGACAGACAAGAGACAAGGGCATGACAAAAACCTCTGGGTCCGACAAGCCGGCTATGGTCGAACTTGTAGCATTGTCACAACAAACTCTGATCCAGCAGGGCCTACGAGACAAGGGGCCTACGAGCCCAAGCCGACTAGGCCTCGGCCCTTCAACTAAATCGAGAGGACCGAGCATAAAGCCCAGGACTTGCGCTTGCCATACCACCACCACCAAAAAAGAACCAACCAGGTCTGTGACTTCCCAAACCTTAGAACCTACAAAACAGGACTTGCCAGGATGTGAGGTGCCGACGTCCGCTAGGCCCAGTCCACAGGCTGCTTCGACGGAGCCTGACACTTCCTGGCTTGCAGAGTGTGTGTCTTCCTGTGTCTCTCTCCATTCATCCAGGCCTCTGTCTCAACCTGGCCGCCTCTTTCTTCTCTGTTTCTGTAGCCCCTCACGTTCTCACTTGTTTCGGTAGGCAAAAGCCGGAGGCAGGCACTCCTAATGTCGTGGAGAGCTTTCATACTGCTTGCCCTGCGTGCTTGAGGCCCCCTTGCAAGTGCCAACCCCCCACGGTCCGCAGCGGCACTGCCTGTTCCTGCCGCGGGGGGTTGGAAGAGCCAAGAACCTCTAGAACCTCTGTCTCTGTCTCCCCTCCTTTCAGAGGCTCAGAAAGTGTTGCATATGCCTGATGAACTCTTTCACTTTCTTTCTCCGCCAGGGCGGTTCATGACATTTGAGGAAGATGTAAACAGGCAGGGGAAGAAAAGCAGACTCAGCCGTCTATTTCCCATGCTGAGGAGTGGCATACTTGAAGGAGCCTCAAAATCAGCTCTCAGCTAGGAGTCTTTGTACCCTTGCAGAAGATGTTTTGCCAGTCACCGGTCCTCGTAGAGTCTTGCAATGCATTCCGGAAAGTGTGCTTGGTTGCGGAAACCATAAAGTCAGCGGAGACGACAGACACCAGAGACTGTGATACTCTTTGGTCTGACTATTCATGGTTTGGCAGCGCCGCCGAGTCCAGACTCTGGACCCAGCAAGCCTTCTCATATCCGAAGTCGATTACCTTGCTGATCTAGGGCAATGCTTTCAACACTCTCCATATTCAGAAAACTATTCTTCGAGAAGATAAACTCGAAGAAGTGCTGCGGTGATCTGTGGCTGCTCTCACGAATCAAACGACATAAACTAGGAGGTTTCTAAAGTGGTCGCTGAAACGCCGTCCCTGCGAGGACATGGGCAACAAATACCGATGTGAGTGGAATGATTTGATGACATGCCCTTGGCTAGCCTTGATGTGAGTCTTGTGCTGCGAGTCCTGGCAAACAGGGCATTAATACTCGTCATGCTGATGCCGCTCCTCCTCATGTCTCTCTTACTCCACTACCACTACCACTACCACTACCACTACGCCTACTACGGCCACGACGACTGTTGCCACTAATACAACGAATACAAACACTATGAGTACTACGACTAATGAGACTTCTGCAGCTACTTACGACTCCTACGACTAAATCGACTACTACCACTACTAGTGCTACTGCTGTCACTACTGCTACTACGACTACCACTACTTCCTCTTCTTCCGCCGCCATCCACCACCACCACCACCACCGCCAC
>BGNK01007413.1:2172-18134 GCA_003297005.1 Symbiodinium sp. clade A Y106
ATCAGCATGATCTCGTTCCCACCTGTCCATGGTGACCTCCGCGTTGGCATCCGTGGAGGTGTGGTCCTCGGGATCTCTGGCTCGTTTCCGGAATCCAGGCATAGGCTCTCCCAGCTGCATGTTGACTGGCCTGGGAGGTGGTGGCCCCTTAGGCAGAGAAACAGGGGGAGGGCCCCCAGCGCTGCCATCATGTGGCGTGAGCTCGACGTCCGAAATCGGCTCGTCATCATTACCCTCGTCACTGGCGGCCTCGCTGCCGCCATCATCGCTCATGAAATTTCACCGAATGAAAGCCCCCACGGAAAACAACAACCGCGAAGACCCAGCAAAAGAAGAAGGAACCCGGGCACACGTCCTGCGAGCCAAGGGGCTTCCCCCATCATCATCATCATCATCCCCATCATCACCACCACCACCACCGCCACCACCACCACCACCACCGGACCGGAGGAAAACATGACGCGTAGAATTAGTATCAGAAGCGGAGATGGCACAGGGTCCAAGAACAACATTGGGCTGTCAGCTTCAGCGCGATCCTGGCACATGCTGCAATGTTGCTGCGATCCAGCACATGTAGGTGTCATTGGGTGCCGAGCTGCTGATGCTGAACAGGCTCAGTGTGGTGCAGCTACCAGACACTGCTGGGTTGTCGGCATCTCAGAAGGTAAACCACCTCAGTGGTATCGCACAAGTCGAGACATCCGAGAACAGATTCGGCACTGGTGCCTGAAAGGTTAAGTGAGCTTGCTTCCGAAAGTCAAGTTTTTCTTCTGAGACTGTTCGTCGCCGAGGCCGACCACTCCAACGTCATTGTCTGCCGTGCATACCGAGGACACTTGAGAGTGAGCCGGGGGAGCTTGCTGAACTGACCCAACTGCCGCGACAACCCTCTCCGAGACACATGGACGGAACTGATATCTGTGGGAGAAATCCAAGAAGTTGCTTGTGCCCTAGAACGACGCTTCTCCCGGACGTCTACGACACTGTTTGTTGTACGGAAACCTGAAACTGCCGTAAAAAACAGCACCCGTCCGAGCATGTAGCCTTGAAAAAGCTTGATATGAACCCCACAACATGGGGTCGGAGTGGACATCACAAGCATGGATTCTCCACGCATGGGGTCGAGCATTGATATGCACGGATGCTCTGAGAGCGTGTGTGAATTCCAGGCCGGAGAAACCGTTTATACTGGAAAACGAAGTGCAGAAGGAACCTGTGCGCGTGCTTCGGGGCGGGAGGTAGAACGAGATTGTCAGGGCGGATCAGGTCCTGGTAGTAGGTATTGCACTATGAGCAGGCTGTAAGCCCTTCATTTGGGACTGCATCACGGCGGCCAATCGGCCAGCATACACTGCTTGGCAGGATGTGACAAACTGGTCGTTGGTATTTCACACCAGCCAAGAAGGGAAGGACATTCGTTAAGACGCTCAGAAACCGCTGCTGCTGTGGACAAACTTTTGCCACTGCAGCATTTGCTTGGACAGCCAAGGCTCTCATCACAATGCTCTGGCAGTGCCACTCACTTGGCGTTGTGTACCAACTCAAAAGCATGTTCAGCACTCGGCATGCAGTCTGTTATGATTCTGGCAGTTTTCGCGGACGTGCTCGAACACTTTTTGTCTGTGGCATGAAGGAGGCCAGCAGAGCCAGGACCGTTTGAGACTGGACTTCTTGAGATTCTTCTTGTCTGCAGGTGTGGTGTCTGCAGATCGCTCGTTGGGGTCAACACATAGAATCTCTCGTGTCAAGGTCGTGGGCTTTGTACCTCTTTATCTATGAGTCTTCTTTTCTGCATTCCTGCGCGCAGGAATGATTGGTCAGCAGCACTTAACGTTTTCTTGGGATTGCTTCGGCCCCAGTTGCTGTGCCTGAAAATTCCGCTCAGTGGGAGAGATCGCCGGCTGCCGAGGCATCGCGGTTTCCTGCCGCCACTTCTGGACTTTCCACATCAAGCAGCCTTGCGTGAAGGGCTTAGGCGTACTTTCGGAGCAGCAAAGGCGAGTCATGTTTTTTGGGACTTCGACAGGCCAGCGAGCGGTGGAGCTGCGAACAACGCAGGCAACGGAAAGAAACAGCTCTCACTGACCTGGTAAAAGTGGTTCCGTTCAGGGTAGTCTGCTTCTCTGCCCAGGTCATCCAGTCTTTCCTGGTGAACACACTGCGCCCAGACGCTGACCGTTCCAAGGCTCGGCTCATTTCCGAAGCACTCGCAAAGTCTCGCAGCAGACGGTGATTGTGAAAGCCTCCATGTGTCTGTGCAAGTTGCAACAGGTGCGACAAATTTGCTTGACGGCGGTCAGCGTTTGTGTTCAAGCACAGCTTTGGTGCGCTCGCATCTGCACTTCAGAGCGACTTCACAGCTCAAGCTTACGGGAACTCAAGGCCAGTGCTGCACAAGACCGTCTTCGAGTGCTTCAAGGCTGTGGTTGTCTCCTGTGGAATCGGCTCCAGATTTGTCTGAGCTGAGGCCACTGGCCACATGCACGTCTACTGTGCGTCCCTGGAGCCCTTTATTCTGGATGCCAGGCAGTGGAGCGCACTGCACGTGTGGCGACGGGTGGTGCGGCTTTGTCGCTGTGAAGGATCCCGCGTGCTGAGATGGACTCGGAGGCGTTGGCTTTGGTCTCCAGCCGCCATATGTGCGGCGATGGCCTGTGAGCAGGTCCTGTCCAGCATCCTGCAGTCCTACACGTTGCCACTCCAAGAGGAAGAGCAAGAGGCGTCCCGGCGTATCACGGCGTATCACGGCGTATCCCGGTCTCTGCTCTGGCAGTCTGCAGTCTGGCATCTCACACCGTCACAGGCGGCGAGGCAGGCGAAAGACAGCGCAGGTCCGACCCGCAACGAACCTAGAAGAAAAGTCAAGCACAGAGGCTTCACATGCATGCAGGTGATGCGTGCGCTTTCGTTGACTGCGACCACTTCCCTGAGCTTTTTCCGGTAGCACGCAGGTGGCAGCCACTGCAAGAACAGCACACAAGTTTGAATTCGACCAGCTCGCCCAGGCTTCAACAACTTGTACTATGTGTGGATGTTGCAAAGCTTGCGTGCAGCCTAGTTTCGGATGATGGCTTCCTGTGCAGTTCCCCAGGGGAAGAGCCCTGTCTTTGAGCACAGACTGCATTGTGAAAACCTGTTTGGAAGGCGGTCCGATGACCGAAAGCAAGCTTGTGAAAACTTGAATTACTGATGCAGCCCTGCAAGAAGTACGAGACCAAGATAAACGGAAGCATTAAGCATTATTGAGCATCCTTGAGCATCAGCAACATGTGGGAAAGGAGGTTTGGCCATGTCAAGTGCAGTCACACGGCGCGTTTTTGTTTCGTGCGCGCAATGCCAGGGAGGGTTGATGGACCTGGCATTGGGGGGGTTGAAGTTCCCGCCAGCGAATGCACACTCAAACAGGCTCGGAAACTCGCAAGGAAACCCCTTACGTGGCCAGAGAAAGGATAATCAACATGTCGTGCTTCTCAGAAAACCCTTTCTTGTCTCAGCAAGCTCTTGTTCTTCCTGGCGTCCCTCGCGAGGACTTGAACCTGGCCATCCGGCTGTTTACACACCACAGGCCAGTCCTGCCATTGACCTTTGCATCTTGTAGGGCCTTGGGACTGGACGTGGCCTTTTTTCGCCGGGCGAACTCAGCACAGCTGTCTTCTCATTGCCGTAGTTCCCTTCTATGTCTGTGCTGCTACGCAGAGCATTGCTGGCTTGACTCTGCTTGCTCAGCTACTCTGGCAGATTCTGAGTTCCTCCTTCTCTTCCTTCCACTCGTCCTCGTGGTCCTTGTCGTCCTCGTCGATTCTCCAGTGTCTGTTTGTGCGGTATGCTTTTGCTTCCTCATGATGCAGACCTCCCTAAACGCCAAGCTTTGCCGTGGGCCTTTCGTTCGAGCGTGACTTCCCTTCAGAGCCAGGTTGTGGACCGCGTTGGCTGCTGCCTCATAATTGCGATGTGCAATTCCTCCGGGTTGTAGACGGGGATTACATGTTCCATTTGGAAATTTTCAGGTTTCATCTCAAGCTTCCTTATCCCATGTTCAGGTTCACGTGTACTGTGCTCTCGGAGATTATGTGACTCCACTGGAACTTCTTGCCCATGCCTCAGTCATGGCTCGCAGGTCGTGTTTAATTGTTTCGGATCTAGTACCCGGGCTGACCGCAGACAGACGGTCGCACGAACCCCAAGATTCTCGGACAGGCAGTACTTAGCCCATGCTCACCCAAGAAAACCAATCTAGAACGACTCTGCCAGCCCAAGACACCGACGAATCTCCCATTCCTTGGCGCTCGGCGTTCGGATCTCTTCTGGTATCTGCGGAGGACTACTCTCATTCGCACATTTCTCCATGAAACGTCTCATTATGGAACGCGTGGCCAGTGACCGTGAGCCATCTTGGAGTGTTGTCCTGAACGGCACAGATGGCTTGACGGCTCCTTCGCGCTTCTCGACCTGGACCATACAATTGCCAAAGAAAGATTCCCAACTTGGTGTCGCGGGTCAATATGCGGGTTGTCCTTGCCCGGAGCGAGACAAGCTTTGCGATCTCTTCAGGTAGCGCTGTCCCCCTACAGACACCGGAAACGAAATGCTGTCAACATATTTGAGCAGGTGTGTCCGACGTGAGCTGAGCACTTGAAAACGTGCTCTTTTGTTATGTTTGTGTTCCGCAGCGAACAAGATCAGCCGTTGGCCCAAGGCAATGTGGGCCTCCGCGCAGGTAACCCATTCAGCCCATCGCTCATCCTCGCCGCCATGGTTTTAAGCTTTACTGCTGCTGAATGCAGCCGGATTGCCATCATCAACCTCTTGGTTGCCATTTTCCTTCACCAGATTGCCGACATCTGCCTTGTCACGGACTACCTCATTCCCTGCAGGCTGGTTATTCGAGGTCACTTCGCAATCCGCTCCTCTGCTATGCAGAATTTTTGACTCACCGAAGTTTAGCGGTGCTCCTGTCGTCGCTAATTCCAACGGCCAGAAGAATGGCCAAACCTGGATATCGACGATCTACACACCACTTGCGCTTCTCCAGACGATATGTCCTTAGCTTCTTTTGACCAGCATCTCTAACCTGGAGGGCCAGACCATGACAAGAACAGATTTACTGCGTGACGGTTACCTTTCTGGCCATCATGCCCACTGACTGCCAGAAATGGTTAGAAATGGTTTTCTCCCTGTTGGAGCTTAGGGCATGGGCATGGACAATTTTGGAAGGCCATATCTCTCTTGCTGCACGAGTTCACAGTTTAATTGGTCTCCGTTGGCCGTCGTCGACATGGCTGGTTGCAAAGTGCTCCAAGCTGTTACTGCCCACAGGGTTGCCGCAGGAGCCGCCAGCGGCGAGCCGGTAGAACGCGACCACTCTCAACATGGCTTTGCTCTTTTCTGTTTGACATTCTCCTGTACTGACATTCTGGTGAGCGGTCACGACTCGTGCAGTGGATCCGGTGGGAATTCCCTCCACAAATTGAAAGCCTGATGAGGCGCACTAGAGTGTTTAATGGCCCTAGTCCGGCCCCCCGATAAAAAGAGCACATGCTAGTCCGCACTTGAAAATAAAAGTCCACTCATTTTTTCCTGTACTTCCAGGGTGGTAGAAGCTGCTCCAAATTATTTGATAATGAACTGTACGTAGGCGTTCTCCGAGCTCTGGCGGGCTATTGACAGGCGGTCCTGAGCATGGGTTCGCTTTGCATTACCGGGATAAGAGGAAGAGAGAGAGCGAGAGAGAGAGGGAGCGCGCCTTCAAGCCTGGTGAAAAACAAAGAGACAGAGAGAGAGAGAGAGAGATAGAGAGATAGAGAGATAGAGAGATAGAGGGATAGAGGGATAGAGGGATAGAGGGATAGAGGGATAGAGAGATAGAGAGATAGAGAGATAGAGAGATAGAGAGATAGAGAGATAGAGAGATAGAGAGATAGAGAGATAGAGAGATAGAGAGATAGAGAGACAGAGGGAGAGAGAGCGAACAAGATCAACACGCGCAGCAGAGGCAACTCCCACTTAAGGCATGCTCAATGCACCCCCTTTTGTTGCAAAACCCACGTGTGTAACGAATTTCGTTGGGGGTGGTTGCCAAATGCATTGCCATCACAATGCAGAACACAGTGCAAGAGTTTGGGCATTTTTTGGAGCGTGTGCATTATGAGTGCTTCGCAGGATAGTGGTCGACTGGTTCGCTTTGCTTTGTGTACCTATATTTATGGTCTAGCCTGTCTGTGCTTCGAACTAATTCGGACCCGAGGCTCAGCAGAGCTCAATTCGCTGATGAGTTTTTAGCTGGGCAGTCCGAGTCCAAATGAGAGCTTGGAACAGCTCTTTTGTTTAAGAAGTGTGAGACGCTGGAACTGTTTTGCTCGGTCTTGGCCGGTGCTTCTTCAAATGAGCGCTCAAGTGTGTTTGCTTGGGTTTGGCCAACAGGTCGGAGAATGTGTGCAGCTGGCGAAGGCGTGTACGCCAACCGGTGCATTCTCGGAGGAAGCTCTGCCCTTGGCCGCATGTCATTTGGACTTCAGATCATGACGCGATCGTTCTAGGCACCCTTACTGCAGTGCCGGTTGGTTCGGAAGCAAGCTGCTCAGATAAGGGACGTTTCACTGTAAACGCAATGTATGGCTAGAATGCAGAGAAGCAGCTCGAATTCCCAACAAGCTTGGAAGGTTGTTCTTCTTCCTTCACCAGTGCTTCGAGTTACGGCCATTTCCGCTTGACTCGAAGGCATGTCCCTTGGTTGGACGATCGTTGTTGCACGGTTGTAGATCTTCCTGCCTCTACGTATTTCTGTGCAGGATGTGGCTGTCCCTCAAAGCGCGATCACAGATTTGCTAGCTTCTGAGCTAGAAAACTATGGCGAGTGAGATGACAGGCTGTGTGGGTGAGCCTCTAAGGCTGGCGTGTATCTTCAAAGTTCCGCCTGATCTAAGTCAGCAGGACACGGCGCACGTTTCGAAGCATAGGCAAGTAGCGGTTTTGTGGCCAGGTTCCCCCGATGTTTCAACGTCTGCTGGGATCCCGGATGGTTAGCAGATATTCATGTTGCTTCGTGGGACTCGTAGTTGCGTGGTCGTATGCTTGACCAGTTGAAGACTGGGCACTTGAGAAAAAGAGCAAGTATTGTCGCAACTGCAAGTCATCTCCAGATAGGTACATTTGGCAAGAAAACTAAATTGACCGCTATGCGCACCCGCCTCCACCGACTCAGCAGCTGTGGCTGCACAGTTCTCGGGGTGAGCTGCTGCCGTAAACTCGACTAAACCCTGGGGGCTAGCGTCCGGGTTCGAGGTGGGGTGGTGGTAGTGGTCTTGGTAGCGGCCGAGGGGTGGTGGTGGTGGTGGAGTCACTGACGGACCACCCACCNATACACCACCATACACCACCATACACCACCATACACCACCATACACCACCATACACCACCATACACCACCATACACCACCGTACACCACCGTACACCACCCACACCACCCACACCACCCACACCACCCACACCACCCACACCACCCACACGTTTGGGATGAGAACATCTTAAGTTGTAAAATCTGGATTCCGAAGTTTCGGCAGGTTAGTCAAAAGACACACGTTATGTTCAACATGACAGATGGTGGTGAACGCGAGTCCTCCTGACAGTACCTTCAATACCAACACCTTCACGTGCCCAATCCCAGTGTCAGTTGCCTCGTGTGGAGGCTGCGGCTGTCTTCCCTGGGCCTGTTTCGCACGTTGTCCTTGCTTTTCACTTCACCGTCTGGAAGTTCGTCACTCAATTGACCAGTAGCATGTTCCAGATTGCAGCTGTGCAAACGGTCCAACGGGCTGGTGCCGAACTTGTGGTCGTGCCGAGGCCGCGCAGTTCACCAGCGGGACTGGTCGGGACAGGAGGCTGAGCAGAATTCCGTTTTTTCCGTTGTGGCTGGCACTGTCCGGAGTCCAGACCAGGACAGTGGCCTAGCAAGCTTGTTCCACTTGATTCGGTCCTGGCCTGAGAGCAGCGTTTGAGTCCGGCTTGCTGCTCGGAATCTTCCGCGGCAGGTCGTCGCTAGGTGCTGTCAAGGCAGATGAGCACGGCATGCCGCGGGGAGGCTCAATCCGCATTCTACATCACTGACCTCAGGAGAACAGCCCCCTTTCTGCTCACACCCAAAAGGAGTATCTGTGGCCTGGCCCTCAAGGCTATTTTCTGGTGGTCGGTCCACAGCTTTGTGCTTCCGCGCTGCCTAAACGGCTCCCTACTTCAGCTTGTTGGCACCCCGGGGAAAGGGAGCAAAAGCTGATAGCTGAGGGCCGGCTGCCGAGCAGCTGTGTGCAGGGTCACTGCAGCACCACCCTTTAGCCGGAACTTGCGAGTTTCCGGGTCTCGGTGTCCGAATATATCCGATGCCGGATCGGACCAGAGGATTTGATTTTCTCGTGCAAGACACACTGCTCACGCTCTCATTACCCATGGCGCTTGATAATTCTCAAACCCACCCACCCCGTCATTAGGCGATGGCGGTAGATCGCACCGTTTCTGAAGCCGCTCCATCATGAGGCGATGGCGGTGCAGCTCCTCCCTCATCGCGCAATGGCAGTCGATCACATTTCTTTACTCAGTTCATTCATGTGGACCCATGATGAATAACCCCCTGCCGTTAAAAGGGATTATGGCATGGATTCTAATATTAAGGCCCTCTCACAGGAGGGGGGGGGGGCGTTATAAATCAGGGTCTGCACTACAGTAAGCGGTCTATTGCGCTATCTTCAACGGGCCCCTGGCTGGCGGATGGTCACAGTTCTTAAATCTGCCAGGCTCCTTTGGCAAAAATGATTGAGCACACTTCTTCAACCAGCCACCTCATCAGGCGATGGCAGTTGATCGCATATCTTAAACCCGCCCGTCATTATGCGATGGCTGTTGATCACATCTCTTAAGCCTGACCCCTGTGGCGTCGAAAGCCGTTGATAACCCGCCCCCTCACTAGCCGATGGTCTCACTATCCTCATCAGGCCATGGGCGTTGATCAGATCACACCATGTCTTAAACCTGGCTTCCATCACTGCGATGGCAGTTGATCACACATTAGACGATGGTGGTCGATCGCCATTTCTTCAGCCGCCCCGGCACAAGGCCATGGCGGTCGAGCACAACATTTCTTAACCCATCCTCACCAGACGATGACAATTCATCACCGCATTTACTAAACCGGCTCCGTTAGGCGATGGCACTGCTTAAACTATTTCTTAAGCTGGCCCTTCATCAGTCGATGTCAGTTGAAGCTTTCTGAAAGCCGGCCACCTCATTAGGCGGCCAATCGCACCATGTCTCAAGTCGCCCCCTCATAAGTCGGTGCCGGCTGATCATCTTTTGTTACCCCGTCCCCCGATTATGCGGCGGCGGTTGACGAAGTGTTTTATACGCGTCGCCACATTTTCTTGTTTTCTGTCCTCGGTGTGTTCGCCGTCTTTGCCGTCGTTGCTTTCGTCGTGGTTGTTTTTATGGAATGACCTTTGTGAAGGTTTGTGATTGATCCTTTTGTTGGTTTCCGAAGCCTCTGTGCGTTTCGAATCACCCGTTCTTGTTTCCGAATCACCCGTTGTGGCTGCAAAAGAGCACGCTCGGGACCGAAACTGCCGACCCTGCCTCCCGGGACTGGGCAATCCTCGAAACTGACCGGGCCTGCTCCCGAAACGGCTCCCGTGATCCGAACTCTGGCACGCGACCCGCCCTCACGGAACGCTTAGTGTCGAGACTTTGTGGTGTCGAGCTTGGGTCGCAGTGTAGCTCCCCTATTCCACCATGTTAGCGTTGTGCGGCCAAGATCAATCTGCTTTCAACTAGACCATGGGAATATATTAATATATCTACTACTTGATTCTGTGCTCTAACATGGAATACCCCACTGCAACGAGCCAGGGATGCAGACTGTCTTGAACCTCATCAGGCCGCACATCCGCGTACTGTTGGTTTCGACGAGTTTCTGGACCTTCGGAGAAGTGCCAGAGGTTCGGAACACCCAAACCTCAGGGCATCGCCTGCAAACTGCTCCGGACAAGAGGGTTCTCCGCTTTCACAAGACATCTCCGGTTTTTACCACCTGATTTCTGTTTAGAATTATGTAGCTTGGGTTGTTGACAGCAGTCCATGCCGTCGCATTTCAAGAAGATGACAATGGACGTGCAGTCGTCAACCTATGGCACTTTTTCCAAGCGCTTTAGGAATTATGGGGAATTGTGGGCATTGAACGCAGGGAAGGTAAGTTATTTTAAGTCAGGTAAGTCAAACAAGCCCCCGATCATCCCAAATCTCAGCTTCGACCTGTGAGCCACTTGCAGTCCGAGTTTCGCTTGCGGTCGCTTTTGCGTTTCCTTTGCACGAGCACCCCGGTGGGTTGCCATGCGCAGCGAGCAGGTCATTGCCACACTCACGTATCTCGCGCAGCGCTCCGAGGTTTGTGGCAAGATCCGTGCCTCGTGCAAAACCTCAGCTAAGTGTAGAGGAGGTCGCGCAGGCCTGGAAAGGAAGATTACTATCATTCGTGGCCAAATTCCCGAAGCTTGCACGAGGTGGTCGATCATCTGCTGTCCTGGCCAGTCAAAGGTTTGTGCTTCAGTGGAAGGGACCCAAGTTCTGAAAATGGATAATCCTTCCGTGGCCATGCAGGGAGAAGGCAGCGGTCTGAAGCAGAGCAACTTCTGATCGGCGTGTTGGCCACGCAGGACGTGATGAACAGACCGTGCGAACATGCAAAATGTCAGCGACAGCTTCGGCGGATCATGAGAGGACTTCGACAACAGCCAACTCGATGCTATCATTGCGAAGGCTGTGACGGTGCAAAGTCTTGCTTCTGGTTTACTGTCTCTGACAGGCAATGACCGACTTCCTGGGGCTCGCAGCATGGTTGCATGAAAGGCAGGATTGCAAATCAAACAGGCAGCTTGTCTTGGGAACAGCTGGGGTGGCTTGCATCACAGGCGCGGTGAGTTCGGGAAGGCCTTAGACTGCAGGCTGCAGGACATGATGCTGCGCGGGAGACAATTCCATGACTGTGCAAGCGGATAAGCCGGCAGCCGGCAGACATTGCAGCACTTGCTGAACAGGAGCCGGAGCTGCGAGAGCAAATCTTCGAGTACATCATCACAAAACTGGATGCCAGGGACCAGAGACCTCCGACCCAAGTGGTGGTCTCGACTTTGTGCGCGTTTGCAGCGAGGAAGTAGGTGCTCCTCTTGTGGAAGCGACCCTTCAGAGACTCCAGGCAGCCCGAGTTCGCCATAGGAGTCTGCCAAAATGGAAAATGCTCCTGAGCTGCCGTGTCACAGGAGTTGGTGGACGTAGACAAAGAGCGATGCTCTTTGATGCTTTGTGAGCAGTTTGCCACAGCGGATCACGCGCTTGTGTCCGGCGCCTTGGCCCCCCTTCCGTGCGGAAACAGTGCGTGCTGGGGGTGAATTGAGGTTGGAGCGCTTGAGGCAGTTTCCTCAGATGGAGATGAACTATTTTGAGGCCTCTTGACAATTTCCCCACCACATGATGCTTCTGCCTGCATCCTGCATCTTGATGCAGGCCTTGTTCAGCCGTCGTTTTGGTCTTGCAGACCGGCAGGCTCCGAATCCCAATGCATGGACATCGATCATGTTGGTGGTCTGGTAGTTTGTGTTTCGCAGTGGGCAAGCGAGCCATTGAGGCGTTCTTCAACGAGCACGTAGTTCATTACATTGACTTGCCAGATGCTTGGGCCGGTGTCTAGAGTCTGGAGAGTTCGTGCGCTTTTTCAAGTGTGATAAGATGACGGGCAAGGTTGTGCCAAAACTGCCCCGAAGCCGTTCTGCCGTTCATCCTAGAGAACGAGGCAGCACATAGGGCAGCTTGAGGACTTGAGGCGTGAGATGTGCAAAAGCTTCACACTGCCTCTCCAAGCTTTGTCAGACAGTTTCGGAGCTGCTCCAGTGATTTGTGCTGTGTGTTGACACGAGAGTCTCTATCTTGGTGTTTGGACTCGTGCAGTGTGTTGACACGAGGGGCAACTTTCCCAACGATTCCTGGCAGAATGTGCCAGCTATGCGGAAACAGACCCCTGGCCAAACGTATCTTTAACTGCCAACAGCCTATAGCAGTGTACTAGAGCAGGCTTTGCCGCTGCGTGAGTGCCTCGAGCTTTGCAGCAGGTACGTTGGGCCGTCGGGAAGGATCTGTTAGATGCTGTCGCTGCTCCAGCCTGCCAGGTACGGTGTCACTGATGCTTCGGTGCATCTGCTGGAGCGCACCGGTGACTTTGCCAGCGTTTTGCAGCCCACGGCTAAGCATAGCTCGGACCGGCTTCAGTTTCTCTGCTGTGTGGCTTATCGTGTGGCACAAATGCGATTCTTCTTACATCGGCGTGGCTCTACAGCAAAGATAGAGAAGCCAAGAGGAAGCTTCGCTCTGCATCGCCGGCGCCATCATGTTCCGCAGTGTGTTCAAGAGCGGTCGAACTCTTCGTGCAGTTGCAGCGGCAGGCGCTGCCGGTGCCACTGGTGCCGCAGGGCTTGCGCTCTGGGCACCGCAGGAAAGAAAGCAAAAATCAGGGCCCTTGACAGCTCCTCTGCAGTGCGAAACAGACGCAGCCGCCCTTGGCGCTGCAGTGCTCGGAGGATTGGCTGTGGGCGGTGCTGGCGGATACTTCTTCGGGAAGAGCCAGGCCGAAGCCAGGACTGAGCGGTATGAAAAGTATTGGCCAAGGAAGATCATGATGCTGTTCGGTGCTCCCGGTGCTGGCAAAGGGACGCAGGGACCGAAGATCGTTGAGACCCTGGACGTTCCGCAGCTCAGTACCGGTGATATGCTCCGTGAGGCTGTGGCAAATGGAACGGAGGTCGGCAAGAAGGCAAAGGCGATCATGAGCTCAGGAGGCTTAGTCTCTGATGACATCGTGATTGGCATCATCGCAGACAGAATTAAGGAACCAGACTGCAAGGCAGGCTTCATTTTGGATGGCTTTCCCAGGACGCTTGCTCAGGCCAAGGCCTTGGACGCGATGCTGGCCAAGAGCGGGGAGAACGTCTCGCTCATCCTGGAGTTCGCAGTAGATCCGAAGATGTTGGAAGAACGCATCTGCGGACGATGGATGCACAAGGCAAGTGGCCGCTCCTACCACGTGCGCTCGTGCCCGCCCAAGTCCATGAAGCTGGGTGCTGATGGCAAGCCTGTTCCGGAAACGATGAAGGACGACATCACCGGCGAAGCCCTGTACCAGCGGTCGGACGACACGGCCGAAGCATTGAAAACCCGCCTGGATGCCTACAAGAACCAGACCCTCCCAATTTTGGAGCACTACCAAGACAAGGGCATCGTCAAACAAGTGGACGGAGGCAAGGGCATCACTGAAGTCTGGGCAGAGGTTAGTTCGAAGCTGGCATCCAAGTAGGTGCCGAATCATGTCGAGCTTAGCTCGTCCGACCTTTGAACATGCACAGGGTGTATCAGACCACACAACTTTTGATCCGTGCAGAGAAAAGGTTCATGCAGAATAGATGACATCTGCTGCCGCTGACACGTGACGTTCATTCGCTCTGTGCCCTGAAACGGGAGTGACCCGAAGTAACCATTGCACTGAAGGCTGGTGTTGAATGATTGCCGCGATGCCATGGAGAAGCTCTGTGTGTCGGGCACCTTACAAAACTGCAAGCACTTGTGGAAAGGGTGCAGCCAATTAGAGCAGATTCTTGGCTCAAAGCATGTGGATGCTTCTTGCCCTGGCACCGGCTCATGTCTTGATTGGGTAGCCGGCTACAGGTAGCACGGCTGTGTTGAGCTAGCTGCAGGTCTTTCGCTGGCCAGCAGGGGGCCGACCGCAGTGCTGTTTCAAAGGTGCGGTCCTGGATGCGCTCACGTGAGACGCCAGAGCACGAGCTCTTCTGCGTTTCGAGCAAGGCTGTGAAACGCCTCTTGAACGGTGCCGAGGCGCTCGTCAGCGCAGGAAATCAGAGGGTGTGTGGTTCTGATCGTTGTTTGCCCAGCTCCAGGGTTCTGGACACAGAGAGGCAGGCTCTTTCCACTGCAAGGCTTTCGCTTGCGTCTCGGTCTGAGCAGGCATGGTACGAGGGATTTCCGGAGGCCACGAGGGACACCATCTTCATCCTCCACGTAGAATGAATGTTTGCTGTAAGGCCCAGAAGTGCATGAGGATTTATCAGAACGCGTACGAGCTCACTTCGAGGCCACCCACCCCACGACTCGACTCAGCTTGGTCTGGTGGACAGCATGGGCAGTATCCGTTCTCCTGGATGAGGAACTCAAACATCATGACGGAGGCCCAACTGGAGGCGTACCCGTAGGCTTCGGACGTTCCACGAAGCCGCGATTCCAAGCTTCGTCAGGAACTGTGGTTTGGCATTTTGGGTCTCACAGTTCGCAAGCAGGCTTCTCGCTTCAAGCGCACAGGGGTCGAGGCTGCCTGCGAAAAAGCTGACAGGAGAGCCTGCATGGTGGATGCATCGGGGGATCGGAGCGTGGAGCACTTGGACTTCACGAACACTGCGATCAAACAGCTGACATAAACCAGAACCTCTCAGTGCTGGTCCTTACAGTCTTCGGTGGGTGCTTGGAAGCTGGCAGTGTCGTCAGTGTCGTCAGGTCGACGGCTTGGCTTGGGGCTTGCTTTGCAGGAGCTAGCCTCCAAGGCCACGCATTGCAGTGGTCCTCTGCAACAGTTGCAATGCAAAGAGTTCATCTGAGACCGAAGGCCATGACTGCAGTGTTGGCTTACTTGCCTTTTTCCCGGTCTTTCTGCTGCTTGTGTGTCTTGACAGAGTGGTTGCAGCCTCACATTCAGGTCTTTGCCACGTTGTCTCAAGTGGATGTGCACCGAATTCGGCCAGTCGACTTTAGGTACGTGGAAGGACCGGGAGTGAGTGGATGAGTGGAGCCTCTGTTTCATTGGCAGACCTGTCGGTCCCTGAGGGCCCGCTGCAAAGCATGCTGTCGGGGCTTGGCTTTCAGCAGGGCCTGCTGAAGGCTGCTACTGCAGTTGCGGCTCAGGAGCAGTGCAGCCGTGTCCTGAACTTGAAAGTCGCGGGTGTGCATCTTTCAAGTCACGAAGTCTGCAGGACGTAATGCGGCCTTTCATCGTCCTCAAAGTATGCGGAAGCAGAGGGGCCCTGGTGGCGCCAAGGCCCGCTGGAGGATGCAAGATTTAACACAGTTTGCCGCAGGCCGTTGCATTGCAGGACGGGGGGGGTAGACTCGACGCAGAGGCGTCGGATGCTCGTCCGACTCGTCCGACGTCGAAGCGGCCGGCACCCCCAAACGCTTGAATGCATCTGATCTGTTGCCGAAGACCAAAAACGAATTCGACTTCTGCAGGAATTCTGCTTTTTCCGACTTCTTGGCTTCTCCGCGTGTTGGCTTTCTGGCTTCTCGGCTTGTTGGCTTTCTGGCTTCTTGGCTTGTTGGCTTTCTGGCTTCTTGGCTGCCTCCCGCCATCGCCCACTGCGGCGGCACGTTTAAGCAATGAGGTCAGCCGCCATCGCCTCGTGAGACTGCGAGTGCAACAAATAGGATCCACCGCCATGGCCTAGAGTTGAAGGCATGCGACCAACCGCCATCGCCTGTCGAAGGGGCGCATGCAAGATATAGGATCAACCGTCATGGCCTAATGACGGGTCGGGTGTAAGATATAGTGAATGAGGGAGCAGGATTTAGAAATATCGATCAACGGCCATCGCCTAGTGAGGAGTCGAGTTTAAGATATGGGGTCAACCACGATCTCCTAATGAGGGGTCAGATGTAAGATCTGATGTCAATCGCCAGAGGGGTCGGGTTGAAGATATGGGATCAACCGTCATCGCTTAGCGAGGGGCCGGTTTTGCGATATATATATATATATATGTATGTGGCATGGACCTTTAGGGTCTATTTGGCAATCCTGGTCGGCTTTGTAAGTAAACTGCAACAACACCACGGCGACAAGGACGACGACGACTGCGTTTAGCACGACGACGACTGGGT
>BGNK01007414.1:0-18129 GCA_003297005.1 Symbiodinium sp. clade A Y106
GCCACACCCGATGCCGCTGGCTGAGACATTCAGTTTGCCACCGTGCACGCTGTGCCGTCCTTTCCGAGCAGAGGCGGATGCGTGCTGCAGAGCCTGCGAAACATGGTTCTGCGACCGTCGAGGCTTTCCAGATGCACGACTGTGTGTGGGTTGTGCCCCAGAACATCTGTGGCAAGATCACCTAGCAGGCAGTGAAGGCGAGCAGGAGACAAGGGCGCTAACTTGCGAGCAGAAGCATAACATCGCGCTGCAGATTCGACAGCAAAATGTTTTGGCAGGAAATGTTCGCCGCAATGAGATCGGTGCCGTCAGCCTTCGGACTTGCAACCTTGTCGGCGTGTTGCCGCCGGCCCTTCNCGCTGCAGATTCGACAGCAAAATGTTTTGGCAGGAAATGTTCGCCGCAATGAGATCGGTGCCGTCAGCCTTCGGACTTGCAACCTTGTCGGCGTGTTGCCGCCGGCCCTTCGTGTTTCGCCCTTTCCAAGATCGGTTCAGCACGAGGTTCCACGTGCCACTGTCACTGTGCCAGTGCTGGATTTGCTAAAAGTGCTTCACCCGCACGAGCGCGATGCCTGCTTGGAGTTCGATCCGGAGNGCTCTGTCACTGCACTTATCAAGATGTGCTCCAAAGCTTTCAATCCCAGAGAAGCCATAAATGGCATGCGTGCAGGTGCGAACTGGCCACGTGTCGGCTACCTGCGGCCGTATATGTCCGTGACACTGCTGCAGCAAGTTAGCGAAATGCATCACTCCGAAGCCTTTCTGTCTGTTCTGGCAGAGCTGCCTCTGCCTGAAGAGCGTGTTGTTGCAGCATGTCGGCAGTTTGTGGAGCAGTATCCAAGACACGAGCATGTGAAGGACTTGATTTCATTGACAGATGAAGAGATTTTGCAGAAATGGGAGGAGCAGCGCACCGAAGCTGCGGCACACAAAGAATGCACAACAGCATCGAGGCTTTCCTTAACTGCGGATCTATCCGGCCTTGTGCCGTAGAGCTTGCCAAAGTCATAGAATTCGTCCGGTCATTTTTCTCCCAACAGCGACTGACTCNAAGAATGCACAACAGCATCGAGGCTTTCCTTAACTGCGGATCTATCCGGCCTTGTGCCGTAGAGCTTGCCAAAGTCATAGAATTCGTCCGGTCATTTTTCTCCCAACAGCGACTGACTCTGTATCGGACCGAGTGGCAGGTCTACGCTTCTGAGGAAAGGCTGGCCGGGTCAATCGATTGCGTGGCACGAACAGCGTCCGGGCAGCTTCTTCTGTTGGACTGGAAAAGATCAAAGCATCTTGTCCAGCGGACGAGGTCCTATGGAAGGTACATGACATGGCCACTGCACCATGTCCCTGATTGCGCCATTCAGCACTACAACCTGCAACTGAATGCGTATGCGTGGATTCTGGAAACATACTATGGTTTCAGTGTCGCAAGCATGTANTACATGACATGGCCACTGCACCATGTCCCTGATTGCGCCATTCAGCACTACAACCTGCAACTGAATGCGTATGCGTGGATTCTGGAAACATACTATGGTTTCAGTGTCGCAAGCATGTACCTGCTACGCCTAGTTGCCCCTTTTTAAGATCAACTTCCGAAAGTGTATGTTCCATTGATCACAGTGCCCTGGTGCCCCATAATCTTGGTCACTTCCAGAAGTTGCTGCAAACACAGCAAAGTTCATTCTTATTACTTGAACGCCCTGCTCGTATAGTCATAGATGAATCCAAAGCTCCGAGATCAGCCCTTGCGAACTCTCTGATGCGAGGGGCTGTGCTGGATCAAAGCCCACTTACAGAAGGCGCAGGGTATCTTATGGGGTTTTGTGGGGTTTTGTCAGCGAAGTGGATAGGATAGTTTGGGTTTTGAAAGGCTTGGATGGGGATAAGATGGTGTGTTTTCGTAAAAGCTGCACACTTGTGATTGTATCAGCTATAGTATACTATAGGAAGTGTTTGGGGCTACCTGTTTGCAAGCACGCTTTTCCGATGCTGCAATGGCGAAATGTGCCGGCTGCCATACCTTAGAGGACTGTCCACACAGGGGCACAATGTACATGCATTGGCGACATCTGTCATAGGTTTCTGCAGCTCCTATTGGTTAGCCCCTTCTATTTTTCTACAACTGCGCCTGCAGGACCTGCAGTGGGTGGCTTTATGGTGCCGCACATCAAGGTCCCTCCCTGCTCGCTTAAGGTGCTCTAGGATGCTCATTGGAATAAATTATGTGCAGCCACATGCAGAGCATTTTGCTTTTCAAGGACGTGTGATAGCACGTGCTGTGTAGCAATGGCAGCGAAGCCGTTGCACGAGTTGTTCGACCAGGAAAAGCTTATCAAGAAGCGTTTCAAGGTGAAGGGTTTCTTGGTTGACTTCCCACCCCCGCGGTCTTCGGGAAACGACGATGAAGAAAAGAAGGAGAACCCGATATCTACGCAAGCCATGGAGATGAATGTAGTGGCTCTCAAGGTGATGTTTTCCTTCTACAAGGTAACAAGTGGTAAGAAAGTTCCCATCCAGAAGTTGGAGGCTTCAGCCACTTGCCTAATGAGTGAAGTCATACATGATGTATAGCCAGATAAAGCATGTTTGCCTGATGATGGGTAGCAAGACGAGGTGAAGAAACTTTACGAGGGACGTGGATGTGAACCCAATCCCAAGCTCGGTGAGAAGCAGTATTACCTTGATGCCTGGGACCTCCGGAGGCTATATTCTTTTGCCTTACGCAGGCAGAGGGATGCCGAGAAGAGAGACCAGACACCTCGGGATTCTCTTCAGAGAATGACATAATGGTTTGTAAAGTTATGGCCAAGGGCCAAGAACTGTGGCCAAGATTGCTTGGATTTGTCCCCCCAAGATATTGTGCGAGTTTTAACAATATTGCTGAGGCACAGCCTGTTCGGGAACTCTTTGCCATTATCAAGGCGTTGCGGGATGCCGAAGACGGAGAGGCTAGTGCTGATTCAAGTGCTGGTGGCGAGGGCGAAGAAGAGGAGGATGGGGAGGATGATCCGGTCTCCGAGGAATCGGAGAATCCCAGGTCGGTGGCCAGGGTCTCGGACAAGGCTGTGGAGGACCAGGACGACGGCGGTGGTGTGAAGGCCGTCTTGGGGGATCTTGGGCTTAAGCCTAATGAAGATGCTCCGGCACCGGCATTCAGGTATAGGTCGAAGTCGACTTTGAGTAGTTTGGCTCTTGGTGGCCCCAACTCCAGGGATATCCTTGAGACCCCCGGGTCTTACAAGGCCTCACTGCCCGACAATACCGAAGAGGAGTTGCAGAGGATTCTGGAGCAAATCAGGTTGTACGAGGATGGTGAGTCTAAGGATCCGGATACGGCCCGCCACGATGCCTTGCTCCTCATGATGGGCTCCCCAGCCCGCCCTGGAACTTCCCGAGGCCTGGCATAAGAAGTATCATGATCTTTCTATTGCCGTCTCAACAGCAGTACATATAGTCATATAGATGCATTTAGCCCCCAACAACAGGAACCGATGAGACCCCGCCCACGTGCAAGAAGCAGCTCTTCAAAGATCAGTGCAATCCCGATCAGGCCAGTGCTGGGGCTGATCGGTGGTGGTAGTGGGAAGATGGACGGCAGCATTGTTTAGAGACCATACACATGGATAGCTATAGAGGTGTGTTAAGATATATCAGTTGGCACATATGCAAAGCTCGTGACTCAGTGTGTGCATGGATATGCCCTTACATATGTGATTATGGCACATAATCATGCATACGTGTACACATGTACAATGACATAATACATCACCTTCTTTCATGATGTCTTACATATGTGTGTATAAATTCTTGTACAACGAGCGAACTTGTGACCCACCTACCTACATAACCTAACTATAGAACTATAAAGAACAACCGAGCCTGGATTGGAGCGGTGTCTGAATAAGTGGGTGGTCTATTGGGATAGTAGGTGGGAGGGCCCCTCAGATTCGGAGTCGAGGTTGATGGTGTCCTGTTTCGGAGTTGCTTGTGGGTGCAACGGTTGGACTGGTCTGGGATTTGAGGCAGCTGGTCCCATTCTTCGGTGTTCAATAAATGTTTCCAATAAATAAGAAACTATATTGGGTTTGGGGGGTTGTGGCAGGCTGACACTTTGGTGCAAGCGGATGAGCCGGGCGAGGAAGGCGATCTTCATGCAGACAATGCTGGGCTTGCTCCAATCGACGTGGATTCGAGCCCAGAGAAGATCAAAGCGGACTGGGCTCACATAGTTTGTGGTGTAGACTGGTTTGCTCTGTCTGCTCTGCTTTGTTTTGCTCGGGCTATAGGGTGTCCTTGCAGGAGCCACAGTCCCCGAACGCCCAGTCTGGGAACGAGTTGGCCGTGCCAGTTTCTTTGGATGCTCAGAATGAACTTCGAACGACTCTCCGAGCGAAGCTCCGTCGTGGCAGGAAGGGCGGCATGCTGGATGACGGGAGCAGCAAAAGCGGGAAGAAGGGCAGGGCGAAAAAGGGCGAGGTGAGCTCCGACAAAGGTCCGCAGGATGGAGCGCCGGCGGCAAAGCGCAAGCGTGGCACTTGTGAGAGTGAGCCGGCCGCTTCGTCTTTGCCGAAGGCAAAGGCGAAGCCGAAGTCGAAAGCCAAGGCGAAGGCGAAGGCTTTGCCATCCGAAGAGAAGGCAAAGCCCAAAGCGAAAGCAAAGGCCAAGAGTGCAGCGAAGGCGAAGGCGAAGAGTGGCCGGAAGGGCAACGGTATCGACAGTGGTGTAGCTCTGAGATTGAAGCCCGATCCCAATCGAAGTGGCTATTCCGAGTGTGGCACCCTGTTGCTGGGATGCTCCAGCTGCCGCTGGGGCCCGCTTGGTTGCGGGACGTGCCTTCGCACGAATTTCCACGGTCTTCGGTGGAATCGTGTGGCATGCGGAGAGTGAGAGGGGTGAGCAATCTTAGATGTCTTAGGTCACACTGTACTTCGGTTTGCAGGCCATTTACAAAGCCATCCTTACCCGGATCATCTCTGCATGGCATTCTGCCTTTGGCGCAGCCTTCGTCGGGGCTGCTTAATGGTTTCAGTGGCTGCTACCAGCTACACGTCCGATCTTGTGTGCATCACCTGGGTGATGTTTTGCAGGGCAAAGCCTTCGGTGGGCACGGGTAGGGGTGGGTGCTGCCGTGCTTGAAGATATCATGTGCTATGGGCATTTACTAAATTTTCTATATGTGTTGGTACACATACACTCACACACATGTGTCTGAACATGTCAAGCACATTTATATGTGTATGTGTATACACATGTATAGTTTTAACACTGGTTGTTTATGTAGATCGGTTTTTGAACTGGACTTGTTTTGGGATCTGGACTTAGCAGCTTGCAATGCACATATGCATATCTTCGTGCACATATAAAGCTTTTCGGGTTTAACGGACGGGGAAAGAAACGCGCAAGCTCATATGTAAGCCGAGGAATGTATATAGGTGAAATCGGATAATGATTCTTACTGACAAAAGTACTTCTATGCTCATGTGGAGAAGCTTACATGTTTTCCCTGGCAGCATCGTCTATAGAACCTGTGCCTTATCGCCGAGGGTTCTTAGTGCAGTGGGGATCTGCGAGGTTTCCGCTTCGTCTCTGTGGCGAAAAGTTAAAGTGGCCGAGTGCTGACTGCTAGATGCCTCGGAAGATTCTGTAGGTGCACCTGTCTGTGCTGAATGCAAGCATGGCCTCACATCGTAGCCCGTGCTTTGCACCAACCCCGTGATGTCTTTGCCAGGTTCCTTTTCGAGCCGCTCGATGAGTGCTTCCTGGAAGCTGCGGCATCGAGTGCATGATCTGCCCAGTGCAGGCTCGCCCTGCTCGCCCCAGCATGCAGCACCTGCCGGGTTTGTGCTGGAGTCATTGCCGACATTGCAGAGCTTGAAACGCCGATGTTCCCTCAAGTGTGTTTGTCATACTGAAGCTTCGTGCTCGAAGCTTTGTGTCGGTGCTCTGTATGTATGCATGGGCCCCGTGCTGTGCTATGACACCACAACAGCTGGATAGCCTCCTTTGCCGGCTTTTGGAAGTCGATGCTCCAGGGGTGCCTAGGCGGCGACGTATCGACATAGGACCCTTCTAATACCCAAAGGCTTGTGCTGCTATCCTTAAGGTTCTGTTGTGTGCCATTGTGCTCCTCGTCTTCAACACCAAGCTTGACTTGGTGAAGGCTGGATTTACTCTGTTTGGTCAGATAGCTGCAGTTAGCTAAAGGATTGAAAGAGCCTCGGCAACAGTCCCTTAAACATATGCCCACAGGTCTACGATGCTTCGGAAGTGTTTGCTGGAGTGGCTTCTCTGTCCAGATGCCTCGCAATGTCTGGCCTGTGTGTGGCAGCCTTTGAAATACGATTTTGGGATCAGGTTGCAATTGAGCCGGGGTATCCTCGATCTATACGTAACCCGATGGATCTATGCACTCCTGCAGGAATGGCGCTTCTGGGCTTTTCAATGCTGGGTGTCGTTGTCGATTTTTCTTCAGTAAGAGTCACCGAAGCCTGTAGCCCCAACTAGTAACAGCCCCAAATGCCGAAGCTTTCTGATAGGTTATCCACAGAGTACTTGTATAAGGTCCGAAAGCCACAGACATGCACTCCGTAACCTATGTTTTATGCCCTGAATATACGGCCCTTTACAAAACACTTCAACCGAAACCGGGCGACCCCTCACACCACCATCATCACCGTCACCGCCAACACCACCATCGCCATCACCACCAACAGCAACACCACCAACACCATCGCCACCGCCACCACCACCACCACCAACACCACCAACATCACCCGTGCCACCACCAACAACAACGACGACGATAACAGCAACAACAATGAATATAGACAATAAGAAGAACAGTACAGCGGGAACAACAACAACAATAGCATCAGCAGCAGCAGAAACAGCGACAACAGTGGCAGCAACTGCACTTTCCTAGCCAAGGCTGCTGCTCATGAGCATCTTAAAGGCGAAGGATGGCGAGTTTGTTATCAGCTTTGGGATGGAATGTGGGACCTGGGTTACGGTTTCACGATATTCCACAAAGCGCGAGTACTTCTCACCACTGGGTGACACTAGCCGGAAGTGTGTTGCGGATGCGAATCTTCTTTGCAGCAGGACTGATAGTTCAGGGATGGTATCTTCGAGCCTGCATTCGGAGCCTGTGTCCCACGTTGTTGCAGTGATGCAGTCAGTCTGTCAAGGATGAGCTTGGCCATATATTTGATCTTGGCTAAATCGGGGACATGGGTGCTGGAGCAACCCTCTTCATCTTTGATTTGGCGACACCCCAGAATGCAACAAATCCTGCGAGCAACACGTGTGGCTTGGACACAAACCCATTACTATTCGAACATAGGAAAAGTAACTCCGACTAGTTGAGGCCCATGCCCCAGTTTAGATGTTCTCAAGAAGTGTAATCTAGATTTAGTCTAGCCAGCCATGACATTCCTCTGCAGCCCGAAGTTTTAGGCAGCTGCACTTTTAATCATGTAGAGACTCAATGGCAATGATGGGTGCACATCGGCCCTGCTGCTCATTGCTAGAATAAACCCTCAAGCCTGACCAATGAAGAGATGTTTATGTAGATAAGCTGCAAATACTGAAGAAGCCCAGCCCTACTATACCCCTTTAAGTCCGGCTCCCATCTGCTCAAACCAGAATCGCAGGTTCGTTAACATGATGTGGGTGGGTCGGGCAGGTCTGGTATTTCTACAGAAGCCGAAACTACAGCCCAGCCACTGATGTGTTCCAAGGGCCCCAAGCACGTACCCGGCCATGTAGTCACAGCCTTGGTTTCGGGCTTGGGTGAGCTCCTATCCAAGGCTACTAGTGGGACTTATATAAACCTCGACCCTGGTTCTGAAGCACAGCTAACATGAAGCATCTTCGACAGTTCTAACCCACCCTAGGGTCGCGAAGCCTCAAGCAGCCCAAACAGCAGTGTACCCTGGAGTGTGAGTCCGGGGAACCCTGCCGATGACTGAAGAATGCTCCCGGCTTTGGGGTACTAGGGGATTTAAATTTGTAGTAAGCATATACATACATACATACATACATACATATATACATACATACATACATACATACACACATACACACATACATACATACATATATACATACACGCATACATGCATGCATACGAGGACAATAATCACATGCAACTATACATCGCAGTTGCATGTACTACATAGACATATACATACACATATACATATACATATTCAGATACATATTCATATACATATTCATATACATATACATATACATACACATATTCATATACATATACATATACATTTACATATACATATACATATACATATTTATATTTATATACATATACATATACATATACATATACATATACATATACATATATGCATACACACATATACACATAAACATACAAGGTAAACCAGGCTCTCCAGTATTCCGATCAAGGAAGGGTACATTGTTTTCTTAATATATTCATCCTACTATGATCAGGAGACCCAAATTAAGCGAGGATATACGGCTAGTCCTGGGTGACCCGTATCTCTTTATAGGCTAACCTAGCTTTATATAAACCCCAAACCACAAAGCCAATATAACCCCAGACCTTTCTAAACCGAACTCCAGAGAACCCCTGAAGGCCCGATTGGTAAATGCAAAACCAAAACCCGTCCAAACGGAATAATTCTAGAAGCAGCTAGAAACCCGATCTCTCCGATATGTGCTTCGGGCTGCGGAGTCTATAGGGCTCTCTAGTGACACATTATTTGGCCACTCTCGCTCCTTTGACTCTCTCTCTCTCTCTCCGATACAAGCGGCAGTCGATGTAGCTGGGCACATGCTCCTACAAAACCTCCGAGACGACCCCTTCAAAGGTATTCCGAGTTGGCTTCTGGATGGGTCGATTTGGAGCCAAGACCCCGAAGAGATCGCGACTTTGGTCAAACAGCCGGGGCATCGCTGCCTTCCGAGATCCACGGCCGCTTACAGCTGCAGAAAAGAGCAGACTTGGTGGGCATACGTTGGTTCGAAGGCATGTTGATCCCGGGACTGGCAAGAGGAGGTTCACGGGCAAGAGGAGCAGCTTGAAAGCTTCGGGGTGCCTAGACTACTATACGCTTCATACAGACTGTATACATGGCCCATGTGGTTTGCCTAGAATAGTTCCATCTCTGCAGACAGCCACAGCAGCCAAGGCAGTACCCATTCCCGTTTGGACTACGCTTCGTCAGGGCTTTTCCACGATTGCTTGCAGAACGAGTTCCGGCTTACCAGCAGGACAGATCTTTCTACACATATATGTAACAAAAGCACCCCGAAATTAAGCCGCCATGCAATACACCCTTACCCTGTCCAGGCCAGCCACTTCGTGGGCAACCCCGATGCAAAGTCTGTCTTGTGCGACAAGGCTCTATATGAGGATCTGTGGGGTGACGCCAGGATGCCAGAAGTGATCTCATACCTGAAAGGAGCCACGAGTTTGGCAATGCCAGACGAGTGGAAGCGGGTGTTCCCAACAAGTTTGCCTCCTGTGTAGATTCTATGCTCAGTTGAAGCCTTACAAACCACTCAAGCTCTTGTGTCCTAGGCCCATGGCAAACTTAGTTGTATGTTGTCAGGCAATAGGTGCCTGGCGCCTGGCTTGCAGACCTTTTGTAAGGACTCTGAAGGTCACTGTTCGGTTTTTCGGGTCCCCTGCAATGGCACAAATATGTAAACTTATACAGTTGATTGCACTTAGGGTACTGTGGGTCATATTTCGGTCACTTAGGGAAAACAGTACACAGTGACCAGTAAAACGTACAGTGGCGTACGTCTAGCGAAAAGTGGCGTACAAAAGCGTGCCGTCCGTACTCATATTTACGTCACTTTGCCCGGTGGCTTTTCAGCTTCTTTCAACCAAAACACACATTGGCTGCACCTGTAGCAACAGCCCTTGGTGACTATTCCATCGTGGCCCAAAGTGATGCAGTGAAGATCCCTCTGGGGGTGTCCAGCGCAAGCCTCGGATGCCTTCGACCCGAGCACCCGTACCCCTGCTTTCGAAGCAGTGGTCCTGTGAATCTCTTCTTCGGGGTCAATCATACATGGTGAAGCAGAAGTTTCAGCTGGATGAATCGATGTCTGTTGCGGAAAAGCTAGCAGTTGCTTGGATGCTGTATATAGTGTGTCTTTGCTTCGTACGTGTTGGGTAGCTATGTATTGACAGATGCATGACTATACTGCAGGCTGCAAAAAAGCACTTGGACGAAATGCTTCGGGTGCCACGACCAAAGCCCAAGAAGAAAGCCAGCCCAGTCAAGACAACCAGCCCAGACGAGAAGACCAGCCCAGGCGAGACGACCAGCCCAATCAAGAAGACCAGCCCAGTCAAGAAGACGACCAGCCCCATCAAGAAGACCAGCCCAGTCAGGAAGACCAGCCCAGTCAAGAAGACCAGCCCAGTCAAGACGACCAGCCCAGTCAAGAAGACCAGCCAAGACGATCATGCAACTCCACAGAAGACTGTGTCAAGCCCATCCACCGCAAGTTCTAAGACCCGCAAGACCAGCCCGAATAGTTCGACGACGCTAGCCACCGACACTACGCCTCAAGATGTCAAGCGGGAACCGCCCAGCCCCGCCTCACCGGTCCCAGAGTCAACAACAATGGACCCATACGAGGACTGCCGTGAATCTCCGAAAGCTCTGTAAGTTGGTGCAGACCAGATACATCGCATCGCCAGCAGTCTCACTGTAGCCATATGTTGCAGACAGTAGATCGTCGAATACCTTGGCTTGGCCGGCTAGCTCACAGGATGCGGAGGAGGTTTCGTCCGGTGACATGGAGGACGTTGACTTGAAGCAGTCTCTGAAGGCGCATGGGTATTTGTATGCATCATATAGACTCTACTGTCCGGCACTGAACGTGCAGACCCACGCAAGGCATGTTTGATGTTCGCATGCCATCCAGCTACACATATACCCTTCTGCACACCAAAGGCTCGTGCACATCTAGCCGCAGCAGGTATACCCAAATTCTATACAACATTCTTGCAGTCTTTCGGATCATAGAAGGTGCAATACATAACCGTTGTCAGCATGAGTCAACATGCCAATGCCAATGCTTTCCGAGCGGTGTCTGCAATCTTCTGTCCAGGCCATCCATGGACTTGCTGCTGTGGTGAAGGAGGCACCTGACGACAAGGAAGAGGCAGAGACGGAGATCGGCAACGGCAAGGCTATCGGCTGATGTGTGCCCAACAAAAGAACAAAAGGGAGAGGGACAGAGAGAGAGGGAGGGAGAGAGTGAGAGGAGAGAGAGAGAGAGAGAGCACGGGGGAGAGGGCGGGAGAGCGCAGGTAGTGAGGAGCCAGCAGAGGGGGACGGCGAGGGAGAGGAGAGGGAGAGTGAGTAGCAAGTATTCATGCATGGGTTCGGGGAAAGTATAGCAGGCTCTGTATACAACTATACAGTGCTGAACAGCAACGCAGCCTCTAACCTGATCTGCTTATCATATACTTATACAACTATAGGCCCATGTAGACTCCCGCTTAGGTTAATATGTCAACAAAAGGCGGTTTGTTGACGTTTTCTTACTTGTGCCAATCTGATTGACCCCCCGCCCCCTCTCTCTATCTATCTATCTCTATCTCTATCTCTCTCTCTCTCTCGTCGCTTTCTCACTCTCTCTCCCTCTCTGTGGTAATCTCCCTTGCAAGAGTATTGGGTGTGCTAGGATTGTGTGGGTTGGTCGTTCGGGCTTCCTGCTTTCTGGTTTCAGGACTGCACGAAGGCTTGGCGGCGAGCTGAGGCAAAGGTTCGTCGCCTAGTAAAGCCAACGGCTCGATCAAAGACGGTGTCGGCTACTCCGGAGATGGTCAAGAGATGGGATGCTGGGGGTGATATCAAGAATGATCTTATCCGCACAATGATGAAGTGCGAGGGAAACAAGGACTCATGTTCATCGAGTACACATAACGCAGTGTATGCATAGCTACTCTTAGCTAGGACAGTCCCGGGTTTGCTACAATGGACCCCACATAATGCATGTAATGTTGCAGGATGTGTGGAAGCGCACGGTGGAGATCCAGATCAGCCGGAGCAAGTCCAACGACCTGACGATCGTGTGTGGCTGGTACACGAAGGAGAAAATGCGCACAGCGCTGAAGTTCTCGCCGTGTGGGCCTTGTGTGTGTGTGCGGGTGTGTGTTCTGTTAGAGTTTGGTCAGCACACGTTGGCTTTGGGTGTCGTTTGGGTCGTGCACAACTTAGGCAGCGCATCAAGAAAGTTGTGAAGTTTTGCATGCACCCCAAGCGCATCAAGACCCATACGAGGCCTCCTGAACCTGTGTGTTTTCTCAACCCGGCAGTATATACTCATGCCCCCGGACCAGGCGTGACAAGTATGAAAGGGACAAGATCGAGTATTGGGTCGAGGAGGAAACCAAGGGCAGCTACACCATCAGCCAGAAGGAGTCATGGAATGACAGACGGGAGATGGATGTGACCGAGGACCTGGAGCACGACGGCCAAGCCTCGGCGGATGATGACAGTGATGATGATGATGATCAGGATGATGCGGGCAGCTCCGGGTCTTCAGGCTCCAGTGACAGTGGCTCAAGTGCAAAGGGCAAGAAACGAAAGCGAGCCAGCAAGAGCAAGAAGGAAAAGAAGGAGAAGACTGCAAAAAAAAAACAAGAAGCCAAAGAAGAACAAGAAAGAGAAGAAAAGCAAGAAGCCCCGCTCACACTTGTCATCCCCATCCTCAAAGGCTGGATCCCCCACCAAAGACAGCGAAGCACTCGAAGAGGAAGCCCGTTCCGAGGCTCGTGTAGCGAACTGAAGTTATGCGGCTATTCGAAACCATAGCCCCTGGCCTGCCAGGCGATCGAGAATGCCGGCACACTGATGCAGCAGCTCCTTCGAGTCCAGACCAAAGTCGAGAGTTGTGCCGGGAAGCTAGAACAGCTTTCGGGGGACAAGGCTAAAGCGACTTTCGGTTGCACCGAATCATGCTTCTGTTCATTAGTGTTCCTAGAAGGTTTTTTCCCAGGGTTTTCTTAGGCTTTTATTTATTATAAGGCATATATGTACTCTTCCTTGAAGGCTTCATGGGTACCTTCTGGACTTCATAATCATAAGGTTTCCGGTGAAGGGTTTGCTTCATAGTCTAAGCTTGTTGACATTGTTTACAGCATATTAGTGCACAGCTACCATAATCTCTCCAATTCAGGTCCTTCGACAAGATCAATGGGTATGCTACCAAGCTTTCGGGCTACCATGATGAGTTGGCCGAGCTGAAAGCATCCTATGCTGGCTCGAAGAAGTCAATCTGCCAGAAGCCACTTGCATAAATTCCCCAGAACACATAGGACATGTTCTGTTCCTCTACAGCCCCTGGTTTCGTTGCCTTTCACTTCTAGGTCGGTGAAGAAGCTGCAGGACATCGTGATTGAAGCTGAGAAGCTGCCAAGCCCTTGTGTTGTCCGGGTTTCGGCCCAATGTTCGAATGTCAATGATCCCCAAACGGATGCCAAGGTGTGCCAGATTCGGAATGGAAGAGACCAAGCTGAAGAGGATTCCTCTACTCCCCAGATCATGCTGGAAGCATACCACTAGTAAATAACCTCATTGCTGGCAGTTATTCCTCGTGCCTGGTTGACAGTGCAACAGCTCTGTCATGGTGGTTCCATGTGATCACTACGGTTCCTTTAATGCTTTTGGGGCAATGCTGGCGGTTTTGTAGTTCGACGACTCGATATTATGATAGTTTCGGGTTGCTTATGTCGTGTATCGGCGATACTGGATATTGTACTCTTGTTGCCTATGTCTGTTTGTCATTGTAGTTTGCAGAAGTTATCGACAACGACAAGCCAGTGAAGCAACCGAAGCGCTACGACTACGACGACGACTACACTACCTACTCTTACTGCTGCTGTTGCCGCTGCTACTGCTAATCCTGCCCCTGCCCTGATATGACCCGAATCACTACTATCATAATTACGACTGCTACTGCTACTGCTACTGTTACTGCTACTCGACTGCTATTGCTACTGCTACTGCTACTGCTACTGCTGCTGCTACTGCTACTGCTACTGCTGCTGCCTCTGCTGCTGCCACTGCTACTGCGGCTGCCTCTATCACATCTCCGCTACTTCTATCCAAATACGATGGCAATTCAGCTACTGCTACTACTGCTGCTACTACTACTGCTGCTACTACTATTGCTACTACTACTACTACTACTACTCCTGCTACTCCTGCTACTACTACTACTACTACTGCTACTACTACTGCTACTGCTACTGCTGCTGCTACTACTATATACTACCTACTACAGCTATACTACTGCTGCTGCTGGTCTGCTGCAGCTGCTGCTGCTACTACTACTGCTACGAGGAGGACGAGGCCTATTGCCGCTCTGCTAAAACGAAACAAAAGCTCGTGAGGGCCTGAATTTGTGCATCCCGGATCAATATGGAATGAGCCCCGAAACTCTATAAGATTTTCAAAGTTGTGTAGGGCTTCGGGCTGGTTTTGCGATCTCCCCTGAAGCCTTAGATAATGGTGCTTGTTGTTGTTGCTGCTGCCGATGCTGTTGCTGAGGATGGCGATGGTTCTGCCGCTGTTGCTCCTTGACTGATGCAGTTATGTTCAGGGTGATGTTGTTGTTGGTGTTGTTGTTGTTGTTGTTGTTGTGTTGTTGTGTTGTTGTTCCTGCCCTTAGTAGTATGGACTGGTCTTAACAATCAAAACACGTCTCGGCAGGACCCTGCTCAAGAAGCCCTCGAAGGTCGGGGCTGAAGGCAACGATGCTACTGACACCCCGAAGGGGAAAGCTAGGCCCAAGGCCAAAGCGAAACGTGCACCCAAGGCCAAGCGGTCCAAGGCTTCCTAAGCTTCCGGAGGACCTGTCTTTTAGTCTAATGAAGCAGAGCTTAGTCTGTTTGATCTCCACTTAGCCGGGAACCCCTTTAGGCTTATAAACTTATAAACCCTATAAAGCCTCATATGTATTTTTATGTATAGCTATATCTATTATTCTCTATGTAAACCCGATCGAATTAATTGTCCCGAATACCTGAAAGGACCCTACCTAACCCACGATGCTTATGCCCCAAATTTTGTTCCCGGTGCCCTCAGCCCAAACGCCCTCCAAAATCGTTCAACTCCAAACCTCCTTGAAAACCGCAGTTCACTGGTCTACTGACCCTGAGGTGGCGACTTCTATGTGTTAGTCTGTTGTAAGGCCCTTGTAGCTCTATACTCATAATTGAATAGACAATGGAAAGCTCGCCTCGGGGTTTCGTGGGCCACGCAGCTGGCCAGCCAGCCTTGGGTCCGTGAGAGATCTCACTTTTCACAGGCAAGCCGGTGGAGCTACTATACTCCAAGATACTCCGAGTCATTTAGGCTGTATGTGTATTATAAGTACATGTATGTATATGTGAAAGTCATAATAGGTGGCAGCAATATGCTCCAACGGCAAGCCTCTTCAGTTCAGGTCACTCCTAGAGTTGTATGACAACCAGGGGAAGTGTAGTTCCGGGGGCAACCCAAGGCAAGCTGAAGCCGTGTGCAGCTTTGAAAACAGTTATCGATGCCAGCCACTACTCACTGTTGCTATTCAGCCTCCGAAAAAGTGAAACCCTTTATACATGCTCGACACCAAGAAGCATTGCCACGCAGGACCGCCGAAACGGCAACGAGTGGAACCATCTGGCCCCCTAGCGAAATCTATAGCCGAGTGTGTCGCCAGTGGGGTGCCTTGCCTTCGTGCCGGATCATTGTGTTAGCCCAGGTTGAACAATGCTTTCCATTATTGTTTCTATATTTGTCGGTTTTGTAGCAGGTTTTACATTCTCTATTCGTCTGAGTGCAGGTAAGCGAGAAGCATGCTTGCAAGATGGCAGCAGCTATGTACAAGGAGCTGCAAGAGCCTGGACCTATCCAATCGCTCGGGTTTATCAGAGAGCTCGACAGGCTTCATCAAACTGGCCATGACAATAGGTTGCCGGATGTTTTGTTGAACTTCAAACTGCAAGCCCCAGTTCCGATACATTACGAGGATATTGGCTTGACGCAATCCCACCCTACATTACGACTTCGATCTTTTATTGAGACCTTCAACAAAACCCAAGGGAAGATTCATCATCTCCTGGTTGGAAACGGTCCTGCCGAGCTACGAAGCTTTTGGCGACGCTACAGAAAGCTTCACCCGAAGCATGACATTTTTACTGATCATGCTGACCATCTGCACGCTTGTGTGGCAATGATGCTCCATTTGGACGAGGGAACCTCTCATAAAAAGAAGGGCCTCATGGTGTTGTCTGTGCAGCCGGTGTGTGGGAGAGGATCCTCAAGAAGCTCGGGTGTCAACTTTCTTGGCAGCACGTACTGTACCCGATTCTTGTATTCGGCTTTATTGGCACGGACCTATACGAGGAAAAAAAGATTCTTTATGCTTTGCTGGATCACTGGCAGAAGGATCTTAATGACTGCTACAAGAATGGAGTTCAAATCGATGGTGTTGCTGGGCTGGACAAAGTGTTTCCGGTCGTCATCAACTGCAAGGGCGACTGGCCAGCTCTTACTAAGGCTGGCCGCCTTACAAGGCATCATCTGAGAGATGCCCCGGCAAATGAAAATCCACCTGGAATTTGTCATCTATGTCGTGCTGGTCAAAGAGGCTTTGCTTGGAACGAGTTCGAACGCAACGCAAAATGGCTTCATGCTGACAACCCGGTGCCGTGGACGGTACCTAGCCCACTTGTAAATCTTCCGCAGGACCGGGACGACGTGGCTGCTTTCTATTGCATTGACTTGTTCCATGCTGCCCACAAGGGTGTGGTAGGAGACTATACTGCATCGGCGGTTGTAGTTTGGCCGCAAAGCATTGTTTGCAACAGCTTAGTATCGCAAGCCGAACTGACGCAATAGACGAAGTTGTAGCTTATAAGTGCCCCGAACGGATCTCAGGTGACGTTGCGTGATTATGGCATTTTCGTTACCACCGGTGGACTTCAAACATTCCTCGACAACTTTTATGCAGAGCTTCGAGCCTGGTGCAAGGCCGCAGGACATTACTTGAACATGACGAGGATGACCAAAGACCTGCTTGGTATCGACACGGGGGCTGACTTTCCGGTTGCGAATCCTGGTTGCCTTATGTTATTGCTTTCAGGTGGTTTGCTTTCATTGCTGCTTTGTGTTCAAATTTGTTAAGACAAATTTTGTTTCTGAAAGAATGCTGACAGTCTTCGACCGAGGCGGTGGTTCAAGGGAAATGACACTACAATTTTGGCAGAATTCCTGGAAGTGAAATACCAGCAGCTACTGGCTGACTGTGATTGTGAATCAGAAATGGAAGGTACACTCTCTGGCATCTATGCTGGCATGCTTGCTGTTAACCGATTCATGCGCCGGGTGTATTCCCTGCCACTTTGGCTGAAGCCTCAAGATGCTGCTGAATTGGCGTCGAACGGCTTGCTGTTTCTTCGTGCATACAATGCAGCAGCACGATCATCTCTTGCTGCTGGCAGGCCACGATTTAAAGTGATGCCGAAATATCACCTATTCTGCCACTTGATTTATTATCTACAGCGGAGCTCGGAAAGGAATGTTGACTGCCTCAACATACTCTGCTTTTCGTGCCAGCTAGACGAAGATTTCATCGGCAGGGTAGCTTCCCAATCGAGAAACGTTTCCATCCGCACAGTCCATGAGAGGACTATTCAGCGGTACTTGCTGAACTTGGCTCTGCGGTGGTGATGGCCAAAAAAGGTTTCCGATCGCATGTATATAATCATCATCCTAACTTTGATGAGTCATTCTCGCTTTCGACGTACATTGTTGCCAAGAATCAACCCATTCACAATTCTCCCGGGTGTTCTTTGAGTTCAAGGTCTCACAATCACAAGGACTCAAGGTCGTGGCATTTTTAAAAGAAGTTTATAACAAAGGAAACATCCGTTAAAGGCCAGTAACACTAATCTTGATCACAGAGGCCTGTTGCCCTTTAAAAAGGTACACCAGGCTATCTAGGTATGTCGTAGGCCTCCACCCCGACGATGCCACCTTCGTGCATGAAGTTCCTTTCATGCGCCAGGAAACCGAAAGTCTCATGGCTTTCCAGCGTGCCCGCGCAGGCCAAGATCGATGTG
>BGNK01007415.1:7065-18127 GCA_003297005.1 Symbiodinium sp. clade A Y106
TGGCGCTTCTGGCGAAGCCTGGCAAGCATCGGATTTCAACAGTGCATGCGAATCAGAATGAAGAGCGAGCCAAACCCCAGGAGCAATCGGAAACACTCTCATTTTAACCAATGCGACGCCGCTTGTCGCCCTTCTCGCCCTTCTCGGCGAGCTCCTTGGCCGCCTGCTTGCGACCCCTGGCAGCAGCCTGCTGAGCCCCGACGACCTGAGAGACTGCTTTGGCTCTCTCCTCCAGGTCTTTGGCCGCCTTCATCACCGCTTCAGCCTTAAGAGGATTTTATTTTTAAGGACAGGTTTAGGGGTTTTAGTTGATTTAAATTTAACTTCAAAAAAAATAAAACTTAATAAATAAATGCACACTGCCGAGTCCTCAGCAGGTCCCGGAAGCGGCGTCAGCACGAACTAACGGAATATGCGTAGTTTTCTCAACTAGGCTCCGCTTATACTTTACTTTAAACCCTAAACCCAATGCCCTAAACCCAAAGCCCTGAACCCTAAACCCTTGGTGTGAGCTCGTTGCCTCGCCATACATAATAAAATAATATTTGTATTCATTAAAATTATGTTAGTGTTTGAAATCCAGGAAGCTTAGGACTTAAGGGTTTTGGGCATTAGACTTAGAGTCTTAAGAACTTCAAATTATCAAAGCTAAGGCTGAGGTCGCAGTCAGTGACAAGTAGCCGGTCTGAAAAAAGGAAGTACAGTAGACTTAAACCTCAACCGATGTGATGATGTTAAAAGTTAACATATAACTTGACTTGAAACCGTTAAACTATTATGGGTATGATTTAAGATTGTAATTTCATAAAACTGCTTCAATTTCCATTCCAGTTGAGTTGCACTGCCAGACGACGCGTTCCATCCCAGCTTGGGCTGACTCTGCATCGGCTTCCTCTGCGGCGGCTTCTCTGCTGCTTGCTTCTGCTGCTCCTGTGGCTTTGTCTGTGCTTGCTTCGGCTTGTGTGGCTGTGCTTGCTTGGGCTGCTCCTCCCGTGCTTGCTGTGGCTGCTGCGCTGCTTGTGCTTGCTTCGGCTGCTGCTTTGCATGTTCTGCTTGCTTCGGCTGCTGCTTTGCATGTTCTGCTTGCTTCGGCTGCTGCTTTGCATCTTGCACTTGCTTTGGCTGCTGCTCTGCATGTTGTGCTGGCTTCGGCTGCTGCTTTGCAGCTGTTGGCTGCTGCTTTGCAGCTTGCGCTTGCTTTGGCTGCTGCTCCGCATGTTGTGCTGGCTTCGGCTGCTGCTGCTCCTGCTCAGCTTGCACCCGCTGCCAAGGGTGCTGCCCCCCGCGATACGCCCTGGGTGGGCACACCGGTATGCGGGCAGGCAGAGAAGGCGGCGTGCATCCGCTGCTGCCCGACTCCTTGAAGCATGGCACAGGGATGATCACCGGTGGTCTGTTGGCTGGAGCAGCCATGCTGAGAGCTGGACCGGTGAAAGGCCGAAGTGGGGGAGTGGGCATTGAAGGTCTTGGCATTGGCGGGTCAACATCAATGACGATGCTGGGTGCTGTTGCTGTTGCTCCTGGTGGGGGTGGACCTGGAGGTGGTGGTGGCGGGGGAAGGCCAGGTGGCACAGGTGGAAAAGCATGCTGTGGCATGTGCTGCTNGGTGCTGTTGCTGTTGCTCCTGGTGGGGGTGGACCTGGAGGTGGTGGTGGCGGGGGAAGGCCAGGTGGCACAGGTGGAAAAGCATGCTGTGGCATGTGCTGCTGCGGCATGCACTGCTGTGGCATGTGCTGCTCTGGCATCATCATCTGCTGGGGTGGCATGTGCTGCCGCTGCTGTTGCTGCTGCTGCTGTTGCTGCAGTGGCTGAGTCATCGTCATCTGCTGCGGTGGAATGTGCTGCGGCATGCACTGCTGCAGTGGCACATGCAGTGGCGGCATGTGCTGCGGCATGCACTGCTGGGGTGGCATGCACTGCTGGGGTGGCCTCTGTAGCGGTGGCATGTGCTGCTGCGGTGGCATGTGCTGCTGTGGCGGCGCCATCTGCTGATGCTGGTCCCCCATCACCACAACAGCCTTTGGCTTTGACAGCCTCAAGTCATCCGGCACCGGAACCTGGGTGAAGGGTTTAAATTAGACATGATAAAACTTGACATCGGCTTACTTAATTTGGAAACTATTAAACTGCTAAATTAAACGTATCCGTAAACACCAACCAGACCTAAACACCCGCTAAATTTGAATAAACCCTAAAACTGAACCCGCTGGAACTGCTAAAACACACAATTCTGTATTTGTCGAGGTGCTCCGAATCTATTNAACTGAACCCGCTGGAACTGCTAAAACACACAATTCTGTATTTGTCGAGGTGCTCCGAATCTATTGAGGTACTGGATTTGCAGCTGCTGATCCAGATTCATCACGACCAGCTCCGTCACGTCCGCCATGAGATCGCGATCATACCCCGGGCCACGGCTGCCACTTGAAGGCTCAGCTCTGTGCCTGGCATGCAGAGTTCAGCAATCCCTTGAAACCAAACCCTAAACTTAATTTAATAAACAGTTAATAGTAACCCTAAATAAACCCTAGCCGAACCCTGAACTTGAACCCTCATACTTAATTGATTTAATATTTAATTTAATTGGAAATAACAATAGTTTTAAACATTTAAGTTAATAATTAGTAACCAATCAAATTAAAAATAATTAATTAGCATCATCAGACTCGGGCAGTCTTGATGAATCTCAGTGACCAGGCTACTTCACCTTCGGAGGGGGTGCCACCTTGGCATTGGCCTTGGCCTTGTTGACGGCCTCCACCTCCTGAGGGTTTATGGTTTAATTTGGGTTAGACAATTAAATTATGCTTGAGGCTACGGGGCTTCGGATCTATTTAAAGCCTTTGAAAGCTTGAATTTAATTGCTGTTGAGAATCCGCGATTCTAGCGGCCTTCTCCATGGGCGTCATCTTGGCCCAGGCCTGGCGCTTGACCTCCTAAGTTGCACGATGGACTGGGACATGTGAAAAACCTTTAAATCAGAACATTGACAATTTATTGTCTTGAGGCTTTCAAAGCAAAATCTTATTGCATTAAAAGTTTTAAACTTAGTTCTGTTAATACCATTATTATTATACTGAGAAATTAGAATTATTGTTATTAAAGTCAAGGGTCGCGTGCAGCGAGCCTCTTCTCCTCATTGCCGGCCCCACGAGGCATAATGATCTCCAGGAACCCAGTCGGAGAATTATGCAGAGCACTCGGGCGCGGGTTAAGGATGAATGCGGCCTGGAGCCTACTTGAATGAGCTGAAATGCCGGGAAGGTCAATTTGTCAATGATAGTCGCATCCAAACTTACACTTAGTTGGGTTCTAGTGGGTTTAGTTTTTTTTGGGGGGTTTGGGTTTTGGAATGCACTGAGCAAATCCAGAATCCCTGAATCCCTTCCGAAGTTGAAGACGGGTGAATTCAATATTATATTCAGTGATAGTCAATCCAAGCTTCAGCTGAGTCAGGTGCTAGGGGTTTGGAAGAATGCTTTGATTTAATAGCCGAGAATCTTTTTCTGTTTTCAGGGTAACCTAGGATTGGCTATTATAAATTTCATTGGACATTCACATGCGCACATGACATACTCGAGCCAATGCAGAGGCAGGCGTAGCATGCCCGGCTCGCCACAATTGCACTGGCACAGTTGAGACTGTACTGGCAGCTCANGACAGCACCATGGTCATGTGCAAGCAGGGCCAGGGGCCTTCAGCAGAGCGGCAGCAGCTGACACACCGAAGATGAAGATGTACCTGGCCGACGGGGTCGGGGAAAACCCTGAACCAATTACTACTAAGTAGTTACCGTAACGACGAAGCCAAGGCATGTCTGGGAGGCTCAGGAGGAAATACTGGTTTTGAGGCATCCTTCTGACTGACCTTTCAATTAAATGGCCAGTGCTGATGGCAACGAGGTTTCCGAGGTTTCGGGATTCGGGTTTAAGGGTTGTGGGGTTTGGGGTCAAAGTCTAAGGGCAGTTATTTTAAATGACAATGAAGAAGTAGTCGAAGTTGAAAGTTTGGGGTTCCAGGCTTGGGCAATCCATTTCGGGCTCTCGGGCCTATTTCAGGCCCATTCAACAAAAGGTTTGGTCGGGCCCATTCACCAATAAGAGGCCCTCGCGGGCCCTGCTCACAGGCCTTCGCAGGCCCACTCAGCCAAAAAAAATGCACAGGCCATCTCGGGCCCATTCATGCTTCGGGCCCTTTCGAGCCTGGAGCCGTTTCGGGCCTACTTGGTTTGATTGGGCCCTTTCGGGCCCACAGGCCCTTATTGGGGTTCTTTTCTGTCCACGCCCCTCCCTGATCGTGCCTGGTTGTGTTTGATCGGATGATGACAATGACCTGCAATCAGCGTGAATTACTTAGTTTAAAACGTTGGCTTCAGGGGTTGAAAGGGAAGGGGGCTCAGTATTTTTAATGAAACAAGATGGTAGATTGATTTGTGGCGTTCCAGGCTGCATGTTACCGATATAAGTTTGAGTCTAGCGGGCTTTCTTGTTTTTAAGGGGGGCTCCGCGAAGTGGACTAATTATTATTAACCAAAATGGCACGTGTTTTGTTGAGGGTTTTGCAGCTTCAATTTTTTGGGACTGATCTGTCAGTGCCAATGAGGTTTCAGGATTTGGCTTTTGAGGGTTATTGGACTGAAAGATTTCGGCATTGGGGTCCGAGTCTAAAGAACGTAGGCTAAGGGTCCAGGATTGATACAATGATACGGTTTAGGGTTTAGGGTTTATTTAGGGTTTAGGGTTTATAGGGTATGGGCGCTTACGGTACGGGCCCCTTGAATAAAAGGCCCTCTCGGGCCCTCATTCTATGGGCCCTTTTGCCCTGTTTGGCGCCTTTTCAGGCCCATTATGAATGGGCCCTTTCGGGCCACGTCAGAAATGAAAGGGCCCTTTCGGGCCCTTCAACCCTTTGGGCCCTTTCGGGCCCATTCTCAAATCAAAGCAAAAGGGCCCTTCAACTCTTTGGGCCCTTTCGGGCCCATTCTGAAATCAAACCAAGGGGCCCTTTCGGGCCCTTCAACCCTTTGGGCCCTTTCGGGCCCATTCTGAATGAAAACAAACCAAAGGGCCCTTTCGGGCCCTTCAACCCTGAAGCGCGCCTTCCTGTACTCATCTCATCCCCAAACCAGGCTGGAGGCTCGGCTTCGACGTCGGGTTCATGGGATTATCATTCTTATATAAATAAACTATTAGTGTCTTAATTATTATTATTTTAGTAACTCTATTCATTATATTAAGGGTCGTTGTCATTAAATTTCATTAGTTAGCATTTCTTAATTTAATTCACGAATTGACGACGATGCTTAGCAACTTGAGCAGGCTTCCTGAGCTCGAGAGTTTGGGTGTTGGGGATGTCGGGGGTCGTGTTGGGATGAGCTAACTGATTATTATTAGATGGTTGACTGAAGCCACCTAACTGACCCGAAAAGCGAGTCCTAATCCCTGGAGGGTCCTGCTCGACCTCTTGTTAGAAATCTTGCAACCAACCCGAAAACAAATCATCAGTGCTAAGGACGGAAAACTTAAACCCTGATACTGGTTTAAAATATTGAAATTATTATTATTGTTCTTATAAACTATTTCATTAATAATAACTACAGAAAGCCCTGAATGCAAAACAGGGCTGCCTCCACCGAGCAGCGCTGCCGCCAGCGTTTAGGGTTTATGGTTTATAGGTTTAGGGGTTTAGGGTTTAGGGTTCCAAAAGCCTAAGCCCACAAGTCAGTAAGATTGACATATTATTATTCTTGTTACTGCTCCAACTCTGAAGAACCTCAAGATCCTCTGGAACCACAACTTTAGTTTAAAACACCACCTGAATCTGAAATTAAACTATGCCGTGGAAATGTTAGAGGGTCTAGCTAGGGTTCGGTCACTTTGGTGCCAGATTGAAATACGATTATTTCCCAAGATCTTAGATAGATTCTTTCTTTATGCTGATCTACAATTATTACATAATTTTGTTCTTATTATTGTTATTGTTTTTTTGTATTCTAGCTTGGTCATCAGAAATCAACAAANTCTTTATGCTGATCTACAATTATTACATAATTTTGTTCTTATTATTGTTATTGTTTTTTTGTATTCTAGCTTGGTCATCAGAAATCAACAAACACTGACATTCGTCAGTTTGGACAACAAGCATCTATGAATTGATTTCGCAAATTCAAGAAAATAAAATCTGTTTGAGACCGGGTGCCACCGCAAATTTGAACATGATCAAGTTTTCAATGGTTGTTTTGAATATGTTGCAAAAATACCACAAAAAGGCNCCGGGTGCCACCGCAAATTTGAACATGATCAAGTTTTCAATGGTTGTTTTGAATATGTTGCAAAAATACCACAAAAAGGCACAAAGAAAGCCCTAAGCCATAGCTATAGCAAGGCAAGAAGATTCCCACCCGTTCACCTATAGCTCATCATCGTCCTCATCAGCAGCAGCAGTGCGACAGCAGCATAACAAGAGCGGTAACGACGACGACAAGCACAGTGCGGGCACATAACTCTACGCCTAAACATAGCTGACGTATAGCTTATAACGTCCTACTTTCAAGCTAATCAGCTGTACGCAGATCGAGCTACGTGCGTGCATAAATGCATGCATGACGAACGGACGGACAGAGAGAGAGACAGGCAGGCAGGCCGGGCCGGCAGGCAGACAGACAGACAGTCAGACATCGATAGATAGACGGACCTATTAAACACAAGTAAACATATGTGACAGCCGGATGCTGTGTGTGTTGTGCGTATACTATGTGCCTGAATCACCGAAACAACATATTGTGTGTATGTGTGTATGTATGCAACAATAGAATAGATCAAATAGATAGACACTGCAGTTCCTACGTTCGATGCAAAAAGGGCCTGGTTTCTGGACATGTGGCGGGCACCGTCGGTTCTGCGCCTCCGTCGCTGTGGTGTGGTGCTCGTTTTGTTTATGGATCGATCTTTCGCAACCAGGGACGACGTTTTCAGTACATTCTGCTGTGAAATGTTGCTATGCAGAGCTGGGCTTCTCTCACTTCGCGACTCGCGCTCTCACCAGCACTCTGTGCTGGCAGCAAAGCACGTTCTCACGATAGCGATGCTCCGCATTTTGTGCGGAGCGGTGCCCTTTGCAGGGTCGTCAAACCGCAAAGTGTTCGGCCGGTCTGACTTTTCGGCATGGTCTCGAATTTTGCGCTGGTCGACGAGATTTTGGAGTTGCCAAAATCGCGCTTGCGCCACAATGATGATGGCAATTTGCAGGCTTCGTGGGTTTTCTTTGGATGGCTAACCACTTTCGAATGTCGTGTGCTCTATAGTCAGGTATCATCGGGTGTTCTTGCGTGCTGTCGCCACACTACCACATTCGTTTTCTGGTAGTTTGGATTGGTCTTGGAGACGTATTGAAATGAGGTATTGGGAGTGATTCTGGTGTGGTCCTCGAGTTGTGTCTTTCTGTCTCTGGAGCCTACACCACCACAATGCTTGGTGTACCCTCACACTTCCGGTGGTCAGCTGTGAGGCTTTGGAGGTCCCGTGCTGTGAGCAACGGATAGACTTCGTCGTTTTGCAAGCACGGTCAGAAGCCCACGGGTGCAGCGGTTGAGACGTTCGAGACCTTTGTCTGCAGGAAGTGCAAGACATCATAGCTCTTGATCTGGACGGACGCGGGGTTTGCAAGCCCGGGCAAGATCAGCTTCGTGTCCTGGATGCATTGTCAACTGCTGAGTGTTTACATCGTCTTGTGGCGTGTAAGATCGGTTTCCCTACGCCGAGCCATGTTTGAACTAGATAATCATGATTACAGCACGGAACCAGTGTAAAGTCGCAGGGTCTGACAAACAAATCCGTCACGGACCGTGACTTTCTCTGCAGGTTGACCTTCGGCCACCTTGCAGCAGCTGGCACCCGGAATCCTGCGAAACTCATCGATGATTTTGCACTGGCAGCTCATCCGGACCTCATCTAAGAGTCCAGGAGGTCTCTGCAACATCCACTTCGCTGGTAGCGTCTGAAATCAGTAGCTGGCCTAGCTGCTCCCGTCCGCATACTCAAAGGTGTGGCTGCGAGAAGCTGCTATCGCTTCCCGCATCATCCTCATCGTCACCACACGTCACCATGATCACCGCCACTGTCGCTGTCGGCATCATCCTCAACATCACCCTAACTGCCTCAATATCATTTTCGTCCATCTGGTCCTCATCATCATCATCAACTCGAAGAGCATCATTGTGATGATCACCACCTGACTATCATCGGCTATCACTGCCGAGTCATGCGCATGTTGTCTTTGTTCATTCTGTCTCCCCCTCCTCTGCCTCCTCATCCATCAGCATCACCACCATCATCATGATGAATCATCATGACCATCCCAGGGTTATCTCCATCCTCATAGCCGAGAACGACATCACACAAACATCATTACCATCATCTCATCATCACTGGCATCATCACAACCTACACTGCTATCTTCACCAGCACCGCTGTCGTAGTGTCATGTTGTGAAACACTCAGCGTTACACATGCATTATAGAGGTTGTTTCCATTCGTTCTCCTCGCTCATCTTCGTCTTGCCATATGGTACTCGCGTAAATGGGCACCTTCTCCTCTCCAAGGATCACTGCTACACAGCCCGATTACACTACTTGATACAGCAGGAAAAAAGCATCCTGTTTTTTGACACGCTCGAATGAGAAGGCGAAGGGAGCCTGAACAGCAGGGGCCCGGGAATGCAGGCACCAAGGTGGCAAATCCCTTGGTGCTTTTTTGTGACTTCGCTCGTAAAATGTCGTGTGGTGAGCTGCTGAAAGACTCAGCGTGGCAAGGATGACTTGACGAGTTGGCGTTACTTCATAGGTTTGGTGATACATTTGGTGTGCTCAAGGCAACACAAATATCTGGCGAATGTAATGACCAGCATCTAAGGGCTTGATGGAGCCAACCAGTCGATGAAAGTGAGTTGAGCTGATGATGTTTCCAAGCTCGTCAGGCCGAAGCGGCCCAAGTAATCACAAACCTGAAGTACCCGGGCAACCTCTGAAGTCGCTATGCAAGCCTCCTGAACCCTGCTCGCATCTCGTAGGATCTTGAAAGGGAAGCACGGAAGAATACCTTACCTTGGATCCTCGCAGGAAGCCCTCAATTCCAGCACCCTCATGTCTGACATCTCAAAATTCTATGCCGGTTACGGGCTTTTGGGATAATTTGAATCGATCCGCAGTGGCCAAGGCCCCTGTGCCATGTCAACACCTGACGTCCCTGAACCCCTCATTTCTTCCCCGGAGGTGAAGAAGCTTCCCTGCGCCTCGGGTCAGTTCTTTGGCCGACCCAATTGGGGCCGGATCTTCAAGCAGCGCTTTGGCCCGAAGGGCTTTGCGGAATTCTGTTGCAAAGTGATTTGGTCTGATGATGTCGAAGTCAGAATTTGTGAATATGGTGAAGACTCTGATGACGTTAATTAACGAGCATCGTGCTGCGTTCAGGTGTTGGGATGATCAAGCGCTTGTGGACACCTTCGCATCAATTGCAGGGTTTCAGCACGAACACACAGGGCGGTGGACCTGCCGCAGCCCACATCATCAGGCGCAAAACTGCACAACCGCCCAATTAAAACCCCACGACTCAGCCCGCAAAGTATTGAGTATCTGACCCAGATGCTGTCATAGTCCGCCAAATGGCCACCCTGGACAACCCGATTCCATTGTCGACAGTCATCGTCAACGCCATGCGCTTTGCCAGAGTCGCCGCCTCCTTCTTTGGCACTTTCAGAGTTGGTCTGAATCATCACCATCAGCATCATCGTCGTCGTTGTTGTCGACATCATCATCGTCATCATCACCATCTTTTCCTCTTCATAATTAAATTCTTCTTCATCCCGATCACAGGTGCCATCATCCACATCTTCATCATGCTCACATATGCCATCATCCACATCTTCATCAGCTAGCAACAGCAACATGACCATCAACAATATCTTAATTACAGTTATCACGATCCCAGCTCGCAAATCCGAAATTCAAGTATACGTTGCTTCAGACGATTGGTGTCGGTGAATCGGGCCTGGGTGCTTGCAACAGTCTCGGGCTAGAGCCAGCTGACTCGTGCAATCTACTGGGCTCTTCAAGCTTTGTTCGATCCCTGCTATACCCCGCAGCACAACATCGTGGAATCGTACTTGTTTCGGGATTCTTTGATCTCTAGGCCTGAGAAACCTGAGAGCTCGGCCGAAAAGGAGAGCGAATAGAGGCAGTCAGCAGCAAGCCGCTTGAAGCCTGCAGCTCAGGAACCGTGAGAAGCATCAGGGGGAACACATTGGAGTCTTCCTGCCCGGACCTGAGAGCATCGGCAACTCCAATGTGCTGAACGTCGTAGGGTGAACGGGCGATGTGCTGAGGCGTCAATCCGAAGCATTTAGTCAGACTAGTGGACGTAGACGCTACTAGCCCTAATTGGGGACATATATTACCGGATCAGATGTGCAAATTCGTCCGAAGTTTATAGGCCAACATGCCGCAACACTCCGCTCACAGGCAAACTTTGCATGAGCTCGTTTGGCCGTTCAGAAATCTGACCTCTGCTACCTGGCACACCAGGCTTCTCCTACAGCCCCAGAGGCTACGACCCCACATCTCCATGCTTACGAAACAGACATCGAAGCGGCAGACACAAACGTACGATTAGGTTCTCGTATAGGACCACTCAATTACCGCTCCGGACTCCGCTCCTACATGTCGTACAGGTCTGTGCGGTCCCGACACTGTCAACCCCAAGCATCAGCGGCTTTTACATATGCAGAACGGATTTCCGGCAAACCCAAGCCCTACACTCCAGCAGGTGCGGCTCGCCCATCATCGGCGAAGAGCTCGGTCGGCAGAGCGTAAAGAATTCGGACGTTATCGGGACGCCAGGCCGGATGTTGCCAAGCAGACTCGATCCTTGCAACATGGAAAACGAAACCTAGGAGTTGAGAAATCACGAGCCCCCAGGCCCTATTATGTAGATCATCATGAAGCAGTTTCACACCAAGACGTTACAACCGACTATTTGGCTCAAGACACAAAAGGAAGCGTTATCATAAC
>BGNK01007416.1:1873-12981 GCA_003297005.1 Symbiodinium sp. clade A Y106
CATACCAGGCTAGTGCTGTGGACGGAGATCCAGCACCTTGCATACCAAGGTCGAACAGTTCACTGCACACTGAGGCCTTTTTAGCATCGAGAAACAGACCGCGCCTTGGAAATCAGTATTTGCTACTATTACTACTGTTACTACGATTACTACTATTACTACTGTTACTACTGGTACTACAATCCCCGGACACGGCCAGAGGTTCATTATTACCACCCTGATCCCAGACCCTGCCCCAAGAGACCCCCGCGCAAAACAACCTCGGGGGGGGGGGGGTTATTAAAATGACCGTGACATTAATGACTTACAGGCAACACAGAAACTGGCTAAAACCCAACAGCCCACGAAGCAATACAATCTTGATAGATACTGTGTGAATGCAGGCCTGCACGCGCAACGTGCTAAAGTACAGCAGTCAGGCACAGGACGTGCCAAATGACCCGGGACTCAGCAGAAAGTCCACTGAAAACCACATGTAGACAACTGCAGCAACCCGGCCCTCATTCGCAACCGCGGACACACGAAATGCGGGATGGAGTGTCGTGTACATGTTTGCACCTTCTCATGTAGTTAAGCTGAGCCACCTCGCAGCACGCTGTTTGGGAAGAGACTGCTTCAGCCACCAAGCTTCTTGGACGGCATTCAATCAGCCTGAAGCTCTGACAAAGAACAAATCGGCAACATCCTGGAGAGGCCTGTACATACAGGAAGACTCCGGAAAATTGGCCCGCCTGAGGGTGCTCCAAACCTAAACACGCCCTGCCAACAGCCTGATCTTCAGAGTCCAAGTAGCGTTGCATGGGGAATTTGAAGAGCACGGACGGCCGGCAAAGCCGCAGATGCGCCGTCTGCAAAGGCAGCAGGGCTGCCACCTGCTGACGGTCTGGCATTGCAGACTGAGAGCGAGAGAAGCCCCCTGCTGCCTGGCACACAACCAAGTGCGGCAACTGCAGTGTCTGCAGCTGCCGTGTGACTTGACGGAGGATGGTCCAAAAGCCCCACTGAAGTGTGGAACTTGGCCTCCTGCGGAGATCACGAAACCCTTTTAACAGCATATGTCTTCATTTCAACTGCTTGCCGAAGCCCTTCCTGCGTTGATCAAACAGTGGCCGAGGCATAACTCCTGGGCACATGGCCGGACAGAACCCCCTTGAAAACAATATCTTTCTGGTAGCAGTGCGGAACAGTACAGTTCTGCTGCACTGCGTGCATGCACGTGATGTTGACAGCAAAACCGCATCGGACGACATGTGATCACCTGGAATCCCCCCTGCGCACGAACTTGGCAGAAGGGCCTCGATGCACCCGATGACTGAAGCCTCTTCGTTCGTGGGGCCTGGTTTCGAACGTTCAGACCTCATGCAGTTGCCCTTCCCGCCCTTGTTCCACGGCTCCCTTACACTATTGTACAAAACTCACACGACCCGCTTCACATGGCATCCTATGCACCCTGCATCTGCGGCTTTGTTAAAACCACCTGTACAGTTCGGCCCGCCCATGCGTCGGCCTCCCATGCCTCGCACGCCATCCTAGTCCTAGTCGCCTAGTCGTCCGGGAGCCCTGTGCAAACCCAGAAGCGTCCTGCAGGCGCGTTCCACCACAAGCAGCTAGCGGCTCCAACAAAAGGTTCCAAGACATGCCACCAAAGGCCTCGACAGGAAACTAGCTTCAGAAGGCCTTCGCTCTGGGTTCCTGGAGCAGCGCCTCTGCATGGCTCACCTCTAGGCGCCGCAAGCAGATCGTTGCAGGGCTTTGCACTCGTCTGCGTGGCAACTTCTGCAGTCGTGCCAAGTGCCTGGGACGAAAGCTGCAGAAAAACACACTGAGCGACCTTGCAAATGCTGCCCCAACGACTCCCCCGCCGCCCCGCCTGCCTGATTTGCAGATTTCGCCAGGGCCCGACTCCGCAGAAAGTTGCGGTGCAGAGGGCGGAGGCCTGCAAGACAAAGCTGGCTTCATTGACTACAAGCAGGGCTGCTGTGTCAAGGAAGCCTCTGCAAAGTTGAGGGCATCCAGTGTCTCCGGCATGAGCAGTTGTGAATTACCATGGCGAACCCCAGGCTGACAGCCGGGAGCTGGCTCAGCACGAACGATCAACTGAAAAGGATCCCTGCAGCAGATTCTCTCAAGCAGCATGCTGTTAGCGCCCTCGACTACGGAATGAAATTCAAACTCAACATGACCGTGCATAAGCCCCGCGCTTGGCTTCCACATTACGGCAGCTATCATGGATTCGATGACCTGTGGCAGCAGCCGACCATGAAAGCAACCTTGAAGCTCTCTCTCGCAGCATGTTGAAAGCTTCAGGCCTTGCACGCTTTTTGTACAAATGATGTATCGCTGTGCAGGCATTTGCAAGCAGTCTCCCTCGAATGCAAAGCCTTCGGCCTTCGATGCTCAGCTCTATGTTGGCTCGTGGCCTTCATTCCCCCTTACTCGACTAAGATCTGCCTATCGGCTACCAGTCAACTTCGCCTCGATGGGTCCAGTGAGGCAAGCAGAGGGGCTTCTTGCAATGCCCCAACTTTGCAATATCTTGCGATCCTGCCTAGGATCGTCATGATGAGCTTGGATGCTTCCACTGTAACCTCGGCGCTCAATCTAGCACACCTCCAGCAATCTTGTCCAAGTTGGGAACTCAGCGCGGACTTAGTACCCATGGCAAGCCTCTGACTCTAAGTGGCCAGCCTGCTGGGGTACGCCGTCTACTCCCACTAGGCTTGTGGCCAGACCTGCTTGGAGTGTGAGGGTTGACCATAAGTCGAGACGGCCTGCTCAGAGGCTGTGGCCGAGGGTCTCCTCATGAGTCAGAAGGCAGGCCTGTCAGGCAAAGAATGCTCCTGACTGCTCCCACAGGGCAGGACGAGCCAAAAGCTCAGGCGTGCCAGGTCCCGCGAGCTGGCCAGCTGCACCAGCTTGGTCAGAAGCTGCCATGTGATAAAGTGGCCAGGGAATCAACTTCCGACTGCATCACCATCAATTTGAGCACTGCAGATATCAAACTTGGTAGCAGCACTTCTGATGCAAGTCCAGCCGTGTCTGCACTCAGCCTCGAGCCCGCAAGTTGTAGCAACACATGAGGAAGATGCGATTCACAGCTGAGAAGCTGGAGCCCACGCTCGAGCTGGCCAAGTTCTTCTCTGAGATGCACTGCCAACAGAAACCTCGCTGGAATCCGGAAATCAGCCAACGGCTTGAGTGGCAACGCATGAATAAGTCACCACTCAGATTTCAGCGGCTCAATGTGCTCGTGGCAGGCGTTGATGTCATCTGCGGTTTCATCCTTGGCTTTTATTGAAACTAGTGTAGCGAGCATGCAGCCCAGCAGCTAGGGACCGCAGCTAGCAGCATAGGCATATGCGACAGCACGGGTCTGTTTTCCACTCAAACATCCATGAGTCTACGGTCTTATCAAGAAGACCGGATGTCCAAGTCATAACCCGGGACCGGCGACTTACAGCACCCCGTGGGACGCGTGCAGCAAAAAGCGTCTCCACCTCGTGCTGGCTGAAGCCGAGACCTATGGCTTGAAGCAGCTTATCTCCAAACAGACAAAGCCGGCGCCTGTCACAATGAACTGCGCCTCACTGACGGCAAATTCCAGAGGTCTCTTCGACACACCCACAGGTGCAGGGCCTGGAAGGCCAACCGGCTCACTTGGGTCTGTCCGGAGCTGGAGCCAGCGGGCCACCTGGAAACTGTTTTTTCTCAAGCACACCGAGGACTTGTGGCGTGCCCCTCAGGCTTTGCGTGGTCTGAGTTTGGTAAATCAGTGGCTACGATATATCAACGACATCTTCGCGAAGTTCCCTCCCCGGTATCTGACGGTTCCACCCGGCTCGGCTGCGAGGACAGCCTCAGATGTGCAAAGTGCAGGCTCTTGCCCACCGGACAGACCTTTCGATCAACAGGTCAGCTCCAGGAGTTGCCGGGAAGCAAGTAGCGGTGCAGGTCGCGAGATTGCAGTTGCACAACAGCTTCTTGCCATCGCCTGCCACGAGACAAGCGTAACTTCCACAAGTCCCATGCCTCAAAACAAAGCTTTGACTGGAGCTACCAGGTCAACCTAAGCTTCAACCAGACCCGAAAGTCGTGATTTATATGCAGTTGGCATTTCAGCTTGAGGGTAACTGGCGGAGCGCTTGACTGCATGTAGCCAGACTTCTCGAAGCTCCGACTCCACTTTGACCTGGCTGGACGATTATCACTCTCTCAAAAGCTCGCCTCTTGTCAACCCCTGGCACTACACTGCCACTTGTTTGGGAACTCAGCAAGGCAGGCCACGCTTTCTGCAAACCACTTGACATCCTCCAGCTCTGCTACAGATAACCTCGGCGAAGCTGCAGCTTGTAGTTTCAAAAATTCTGTTGCAGCATGTCGAAGGGAAGACAAATTTGCTCTCGGACCCCGGGCGCTTCCAGCCAACCGTTGAGGTCTTGCCTTGCAGACAGGAATAATAATCCATCTATGCAAATGCATCGCCTCGCTGTGTTGCAAAGAAATCGCTGTTATTGTTTCTGAGCCCAGTGCGGACTGACTTTGCAATCACGCGAAATCTTGTGCGGGAGCAATGCCTGTTATCGACGGATTCCCGAAGCAATGCGCAAATATAACGCTTTAGTTACTCATCGCCCATAACTGTTCATCCTCAAGCTGGACTTTGGCCTCCGGGATGGGCATTGGCCCCTTTGCATCTGCCTCAGGCAGTGAAGACATATCACATTCTGAGAGCAACAGAAACGAGGTCTTAAGACGAGGCATGAATTGATTCGAAAAGAAACCATGCCTGCATGGCATCCAGAATATGAGCAAGCTCGACCTGCACAACAGAGCTGCTCTTGGTCAATAGATTCTTCCGTGCTGTATGCCATTCAACACCTGACTCAACCATCCCTTCACGCGACCTTGCTGACAAAGCCGCGTTGCTTTGAATCTAAGGCTCGAAAAACCTCAGCTGCAGACAGCGTCAGTATTTCGCTTCTGTCGTGCTCAAAAACAAGCTGACACTGGGTTGAACATTGCCCAAAAAAACTCGCTTGTGAGTCCATCGCCTCTTCCAACAAAACGGACCTTCGTGTCGGACTTTCCTCTGCCATCTCGACCTCATCGTGAACCAGGGTAGCAACCAACATGACAATCGCAATGAAGCTTCCATTATCTGCTGCTGTGACAGATCAATCTTGGGAACTGTGCACGAAAACAGTTGGCAGTGTGGCGGTGTCAAAATTGGCCGGGTGGCACACAGAACTGCGGCTGTCTTGCCTCCTCGAACTCAACAGCATCCATCACCGACACATGTGTTGGGCGATGCTACATGTCTTTGGATTGTTATTATCCACAAGTCGATGCCTGAAACCGTATAGCAACATCTGCATTTTCTTGCGGAGCTACAAACTCAATGAGCTTGTTAATCATGGAAAATCATGGAACTTGACCGGGTGCGACAAGTCTGCATGGAGCGGCATTTTGCAACATATTACAGCTTGAACCTCAAGATCTCCGTATCAATAAAGGGCTCCTCGCCATAACATGCTAAACTCGAATATGGAGAAACGATATTGTGCGTTGCTTTTCTGTGCACGATCTCCCTGCCACGACAACGCAAACTCTGAGAAGGACAGTTTTGCATCTCGAGAACATGTTGCCATCGATCTCAGTGCAGTAAAGTCGAAAATCCGGGGGTTCGATCAAGTGTGTGACAAACTGTCTGCCTGGTGTCTGAATGAGGACCATCGATTCATCGATAAGCAAAGCTGTATTTTGTTGGAGGCACATGCTCTTCCAAGAAGCTGCGTCTAACACATGCTCCCATTGATTTACTGGCATCGGCAACAAATCATTGCGGCAAATTTCGCTTCCAGAATTCGTCATTTTTTGCCGTGGTTCGGCCACATAAACTGCGAAAGCTGAAGCGCTCGGTCCGAAGGAAAGAAACAACAAGTATGACAACAAGGTGGTGAAACACTACCCACGGATAAGTTCCCAACGAAAGAGCGACGACTGATTTCAGCACATCTTTCGTTTACTAGGTACAACTCCTTTAACCGATTCTGAGCATAAAGAAACGGCGGGCGGACCATTTTCAAGCGTCAGATGTGAGGCCGAGTCCAAACTTTCCCGGCAGCCTTTTTGACGCCGTCTCACAGACTGCTTCGCGTAGGTAAGCCTACAGGTGCAGACAATTTTTTGGCGTGAGCAGGCCTTGTTGGCAGCGGCTGCCCACTCGGTCCCAACAAGAAAGGGAAGTAATCAAATTCGACGGAAAACTAATCAAGCGTGAAGCGAGCCGAAGCCACACTGAGGCTGCGACGTGCGGACGAAGTCAGCAAAAGTCGTTTAGCATAACCACTGTACAAGCTTCAATACCTGGCGCTCTCATGCCCTGCAAGCCGCAAACTTGGTCCGCTTGCGCCATGGTCATAAAAGCTATACAACCTAAGCCGCTCACTTGCCCTGCAAGCCGTAGTGACTTGCGCAAATGGGCAAAGCATGCCAGCATGGGAAGCGCACAGGGCACGTTGCCCAATGGTATTACACACATTCAGCCCTCGGAGGCCAGCACAGCGCAAATGTTCCAGAGTGCATCCCGAGTAGCCACTCACTCATTCGGTTCCTTTTGCAGAGCATCCGCCATGCGTCCGAAGCGTAAGCGGGCCACCAAGCGCAAGGCCTGGAACCATCTGTCATGCTGGTAGCATCATCAACGCGCTATTGCCACCACTTCCCAACAAATATCAGTTGGATGACTCCATCGGAAACACTCCTACGACTGGGTCTTGGCAGGTTTGGAAAAGGAGAAAGGTTTCAGACTAAACAAATCTTGTGGGAACATGTTCTGTTGAACTCTATCACCAAGCTTGCCGCTCCATAAGGCAGAGTTTACAGTTGTGCACCACTTTGGCTGGGTTCAAGACTGCCACAATTGAAACCCATCCGTCACAATGAAACAGTTATTTGCAAGCAGCCTCAAATTTAGAGCTTTCCACCCAAGTTAGCACCTGATGGATTCTCCGAAAGGAGAAGTCTCGAAAAACCTCGTTTTTTCAGATGATCTCTTTTCCCACTCACACGTGTGTTTGCACCACAGCAAAATACAGCTTGAAGAGGGGCTTAAAGGGAGCTTAAAGCTTCAAGGTGGTTGAAAGGAGGCTCAAAGGGGGATTTTGTCTTAGAGAGGCGAAGAGGGCTTAAAGGGGGCTTGAGAGGGAACTTGAAAGGCTTCGACTGGAATCCCAGAGCCTATTCTGAAAAAAATGCGGAAGGTTTCGAGGCACTGAAAACGAATCCAAATTCCCGGCCAATTTGACTCCGCTTCTTTTTTTTGAATTCTCAACTCCAAAAAAGGGCGGGACGTCAAAATACCATGTATGGATATTATGATCAGTCTTGTGCAACGGTGGAGGACCGTTGAATGATGCAACAAAAACAGCTCTCCTCATGCTGAGAGACCGTGTGAAGTATGGCATACCGCGTTGCATCAGTGCAAACACGCTGAATTCCTTGCACATCTATGTTGACACATCTTGTGAAGGAGATAAGGTGGGCCTTGGTGGAGTGATCATTAACGAGCGAGGGACCAGACTTGGTCACTTCAGCGAGTTTGCCTCGCCGGCAGTCATCGCCAAGGTGAATCCTGATNGATAAGGTGGGCCTTGGTGGAGTGATCATTAACGAGCGAGGGACCAGACTTGGTCACTTCAGCGAGTTTGCCTCGCCGGCAGTCATCGCCAAGGTGAATCCTGATAGCGGCAATCCAATTGTTGAAATTGAATGCTTTGCCATGTACATTGCTCTGCACTTATGGCATAAGCTTGCGCTGGGCACCAACACTGTCATCTTCACGGATAACGAAGGCGCTCTCGTCAAACACACCCATGAGCTTTGTGACAACAGCCATCTCAATCTTTGGTTCGAGCGTGTGAATACTCATGCCAACATTGCGGATGCTCCTTCTCGTGGAGTGTCCAACGATGAGCTTGGGAAACGCTTCGAAGTTAATCTTGAAGACGAGGTTGCCGACATTGCTTTGAGTCGTGGGGGATTGTGAGCAAAGCATGTCGTCATGCTTGTGCCACCGTGTGCAGTGGCACACTTTATCGTATGCATCGGCATACGTGTCTCATCGACNTGTGCCACCGTGTGCAGTGGCACACTTTATCGTATGCATCGGCATACGTGTCTCATCGACTTCTTGAATTCGCCCCGCGACTAAAGTAAAAAGAGTGGCCGATTCCCAAGCTCTGCATTCTATATTATACATTTGGTGCTAGGCACCAGATTGCAGAAATACTTGTTGGAGTATTTTGCAAATAGGAATGATGACTTTTATCGAAGGCGTTTGGCAAATATCTTGCTGAGTGAGAATATNCTTGTTGGAGTATTTTGCAAATAGGAATGATGACTTTTATCGAAGGCGTTTGGCAAATATCTTGCTGAGTGAGAATATATGAAGAAACATTTCGCTGGGTACACATACCAGAAATAAGGTAACCTTCCATCATGATGGACGGACCTTTATTTTTGGTGATGTGTTCCTTCATCCGGAAACTGTGTTTCCGGATGTTTTGCGAAACGTTTTTCATGAACATCACTCTTCGAGATTCATGAACATTCTTTTTCACACATGTGAGTGAATGCCTTGCTTGAACACATGAACATGGACAGCATATGCAAAGTTTGGCTGAGAGTGCAGATGCACTTAGAAATTTTTGTCCCGCCCACCCACCCCGGGGGGATTGTGAGCAAAGCATGTCGTCATGCTTGTGCCACCGTGTGCAGTGGCACACTTTATGGTATGCATCGGCATACGTGTCTCATCGACGTCTTGAATTCGCCCCGCGACTAAAGTAAAAAGAGTGGCCGATTCCCAAGATCTGCATTTTATATTATACATTTGGTGCTGGGCACCAGATTGCAGAAATACTTGTTGGAGTATTTTGCAAATAGGAATGATGACTTTTATCGAAGGCGTTTGGCAAATATCTTGCTGAGTGGGAATATATGAAGAAACATTTCGCTGGGTACACATACCAGAAATAAGGAAGATTATTGAAGAGAAGCTACCAAGCTTAGGAGAGAGAATGGAAGAGGCTATGGTTGTAGCCGGAGTAGAATTGACTCCATACAGTACGCTGAAGAAGCTGAGAACAGCGTGTGAGTTTTTGAAGATAGGAAAGACAGGAAGTAAGNAAGCAAGCAGTGTCAGCGAACAAGATGAAGGAACTGGTAGAAATCTCAAAAGGACTAGAAGTGGAATTCTCAAGAGAGCCAAAAGGAGAGAAAAGACCAGAGGAACCAACAGAAGAAGAAAGAAGGAAACACGAACTTACACATTTGCCAAAAGCAGATTGGTGTGAGAGTTGCCAAGCGACAAGGTCAAGAGAGGACAACTTTGAAGTTTCCGAGAAGACGAACGAAGCATCATTGGTTTCGANGAACTTACACATTTGCCAAAAGCAGATTGGTGTGAGAGTTGCCAAGCGACAAGGTCAAGAGAGGACAACTTTGAAGTTTCCGAGAAGACGAACGAAGCATCATTGGTTTCGATGGATTTGAAGTTTACTGGAACAAGAGATGAAGAGAATACAAAGGACAACAAAGATGCACTGACTATTGGGTTAGTGATGGTTGATCAAGCTACTAAGTTTGTTCATGTGATTCCACATGGTTGTTTTCTTCGTTGTGGAATAGACCAACTTCTTCAATGCAGAGTGTTGATGTTGCTGAATTCAAAAGTGATACTCAGAACAGACACAGAACCTGCAATGATATCACTAAGGAAGAAGGTGCAAGGAATCAGGAAGATGAAGAATCTTGACACGGAAGTACAAGATGTGGCTCCAGATGAACACCAAGGATTACAAGTTGAAAGATGGGTTCAAACTGTGAGGAACTTGTCAAAGACTTTAGTGTACGGAGTTGAGTCAAAAGCGAAGTGAAGATTACATCGGAAAGTACGCTATACCCGTGGGCAGCAAGACATGCAGCATTCTTGTTGAACAGGTTTGTTGTAAGGAAAGGATCAACACCTTTCGAACTGTTATATCGACAGAGAGTACAAAGGAACTTTGTCACCATGGGGAAGCGTTGTGTTGGCAAAACCTGTGCCAAAGGTGAAAGAAAAAGGTGAACCTTGGATAAAAGGTATCTTTGTAGGCAAGGACNTCGACAGAGAGTACAAAGGAACTTTGTCACCATGGGGAAGCGTTGTGTTGGCAAAACCTGTGCCAAAGGTGAAAGAAAAAGGTGAACCTTGGATAAAAGGTATCTTTGTAGGCAAGGACCCAGTGGGTAATCTCAATTTAGTGAGTACGAGAAAAGGTATCGTGAAGTGCAGAACGATGCGGCAGTGCGCACCACTGTACGATGTAGAAGTTCTCGCAGAGGCGATAGGAACGCCATGGAATTATGTTCAGGATACCCTTGTGGGTAGAAAGCAGACAAAGACGATGAAAAGGCTTCCGCCTAGCAGCGGAATTGAGATCACGGCTGGAGCCGGTGATGGACCAANGCCATGGAATTATGTTCAGGATACCCTTGTGGGTAGAAAGCAGACAAAGACGATGAAAAGGCTTCCGCCTAGCAGCGGAATTGAGATCACGGCTGGAGCCGGTGATGGACCAAAAGCGGGACAAGGACAAGAAGAAGATGAGTTGAAAGATTATAGTCCAAGCCAAGTTGCAGCGTCGGATCCACCAAGTGATGATGAACAAAACGAAGATCCAGGTGAAGGTCAAATGGGTTCATCAAGCAGTTCAAGTATCAGAGGTCAAGGAGCGACAAGAAGAAGAAGTGAACGAAGTGATGGATCAGAAGAGATGATACCAGATACAGGTGGTGGACCACCTACTTCGCCAAAGAGGAACTTGGAAAAAGGCGAAGAACCAGAAGCAGTTCNAGAAGAAGAAGTGAACGAAGTGATGGATCAGAAGAGATGATACCAGATACAGGTGGTGGACCACCTACTTCGCCAAAGAGGAACTTGGAAAAAGGCGAAGAACCAGAAGCAGTTCGTCAAAGACTGGATGAAGGAACAACAGAAGTTGAAGAAAGGCCAGAGAAGTTTATCGCAGTAGGTGAACCATCAAGCACGGTGAGAAGAGTGATCG
>BGNK01007419.1:387-18108 GCA_003297005.1 Symbiodinium sp. clade A Y106
GCATGATCATGACGACAGGGCAGGAGCAGACAGTGCAGAGGACGACCTGTGATGCTATATATCTAAATATAAATGTGCCGGGCGATTATAGGTGTAAGTTTTTCGAAAGCATCGACTGGCACCGTCACAACTACTAATTCCATTTCGAAACATATCCTTGCGACCATGGCGGGTTCTCTCCGTGGGGAAAAGGTGGCATATCTGGCTGAGAAGTTGTATAACAACTTGGTGGATGGCGACCAGAACCGTCTCGCATTATCCGGAGTACTCTCGCCCACGAATTCCTTGCGGCACAAAAACACTCGTGACCGCTTCAGTTGGGTGCAACATGAGTTTTCAGGGGAGCGCCTGTTCACACAGGCCATGATTCGTGATGCCATCGCGAAGATGGCACTTGACAAATCGATTTTCCTGATCGTTCCGCAGACCCCGGGGTTCAGTGAGAAGGCATGGATCGAGGACCAAGCAAAAGCGATTCATGCATTATTGAAGAAAGTGGCTGGTCTTGAATTATAATGCAGTGGCATGTCGGTTGATTGTATGCTGCGGGCTCTTCATGTAGACATATAAGGCCAGGAAGTCGACAACATCAATGCAGACTGAGACTTCTGAGAATCCCCAGGACTTGGCCACGCTTATCTGTTTCTACTATCTATATTCACACAAGAGCTACATATATATGTGCTTGCATACCATATATTTCTACAATTATATCTATACATACACATGTTATCCACTATGTGGTAGCACTGTTGACACTGCATGCAAAATCTTAGTATTTTAACAGTTCCTCACATATTATCGGTTGTTTGTATGTATACCTACATGTGCATGTTATATAAGACAGCCCGTTAATGTATATAACAACTGCGATAGCATCACAGGTCTTGCAAGCAGAACCATAGACAACTTTTGTAGTCTTCGATCATGGATGACATGGAGACTCAGCCCTGGGTGATCGAGATCCCTGATATCGAGGACTGATCTTATTATGATTGATATGAAGATAGACAAAAAACTTTGTTGTGGTCATGCGACCATACAGGACCCACCAGCTGCAGCGCCTGGCTTCAAGAAGAGGTGGAGTGAGGAGAGTGCATCTCGGATGATTTGGTTTACTATTCTGTACACCGCTTGCATGATGCATCACATATATTGCACTTATGAGGTTGCTTCCGGTATCCGCCCTGCCAAGCGGCTGCGAGAAAAGACGATTCTTTGCCGCATACATTTTAATTCTAGGTCTTCGACAGCGATTCAAAACTGCTGCCGATAAGGCCGACCACGGTATGCAGAGCAAAGCCGGATGATGCGAAGAAGGAGGGGTGTATGTTCTATCGTAATTTCGTAAAGGCCCTAACAAGCAAACCTTGAAAGCCCTATAATATCTGTAAACCCCCAACCAGTTAGCTCGCTATTCGAAGGAGCCACATATGTGGACAGATGAAGAATGGGCGGCTTGGAATTGGGAGGTGCGAGATGTGTGTATCGCTAAACCCTAAACCCTTTTATATATAAACCCTAGACCCTAGTCCCACACTTAATCGTTGAAGCTACCTCTGTCATACATATAGAGGAACTCCCCCAACCATACGTAGCCCCCCACCCAAATTTAATCCGCTTCATATTGGTGTGTGTGTGTGCACACATGGCTCATGACTCGAGGCGCATTCCAATCATGGGGTCGACTGGTCAGTGAAGGACAGGAAGATTAAAAACTAGTGTTGTGTGATGCCTGAATTCGTGTTGCAGGACGATGTTGCCCAAGCTTCGGGGTCAAATGATTGGGGCGACTGGTCAGCCAAGGACAGGAAGATTTAATTCTAGTGTTGTGTATGATGCCTGAATGTTGCAGGACTACGTTGCCGAAGCTTCGGGGTCAAATGTTTGGGGTGACGAGTCAGCCAAGGACGGGGAGATATCATGCCAGTGTTTTGTGCAATGCTTGATCTCGAGTTAACATTTGATTTGCAGGACGTTCCTTATGCATGGGGATCACATGATTGGGGCGACTCGTCAGCCAAGGACGGGGAGCTGTTATGCTGGTGTTTTGTGTGTTGCTTGAACACATAAATTGCAGGATCACGTCCTGGATGCTTCGGGATCACATGATTGGTGCGACTGGTCAGCCAAGGACGGGGAGATATCATGCTATTGTTTTGTGTGTTGCTTGAACACATGAATTGCAGGATCACGTCCTGGATGCTTCGGGATCACATGATTGGGGCGACTGGTCAGCCAAGGACGGGGATGTCATGCTATTGTTTTGTGTGTTGCTTGAACACATGAATTGCAGGACAAGGTCCCCGATGCTTCAAATGATTGGGTTCACAAGTCAGCCAAGGACGGAGAGATGTTATGCCAGTGTCGTGTGTGTTGTGTGAGTTATATAACACATACTTTGCAGGTTGAAAGCGCGAGGACTGACGATGACGACTGGGGCCACTGGTCAAGCGAGGGCAAGAAGGCCGGGAAGATGAAGTATTAATACTAGAAGAATTAGCACATAGTTTGCAGGACGAAAGCACCGATGACGATTGGGGAGACCGGTCAAGCAAGGGCAAGAAGGCCGGGAAGCTAAAATAATAATATTAGAATAACTCCAGATCCCACCCTTGGTTTGCAGGATGTCCCCGATGCTTCGAAACCAAATGCTGTGGTTGACTTGACAGCCAAGGACCGGGAGATGTCATAACAGTGTTGTGTGGAATTAACACATGATTGCAGGACGAAAGCGCCGATAACGAGTGGGACGACTGGTCAAGCCATGACAAGAAGGCCGGGAAAATAAACTAGACTAGCTCTTGGTCCGACCCATCATTCTTTATCTGGTTCGAAGGAGACCACGTGGACAGCTGAAGAGTGGGCTGCATGGAAGGCATTTTAGATATAGCTGAATCATCCGTTGTTTTTTTATCAGTAAGAATGGTTCTTCTCTTTGTATATCCCATGCAGGCAGAAGAGAAAGAGACCCCGACCAACAAGGAGGCTGCCTTATGTGTTGTATTTATGAGGCAGAAATATAGTGTGAATGCATCGCCAGGAGCCACGGCCCGAAAAGACCAAAAAGAAGATCCTGGTCGAGATAGCCGAGGTACCGTGCATGGTTTTGTGTAAGTAAAAACCTAAGCATGAACAAGTGGATATTTTGATATAGTGCTCCTGATCAGGATGACGAAGAGTGGGAGGTCGATGAGGCCGAGTGGGTCCAGGCTGGGGGAATTATGTGGAATGTGAGATGAAGAGAGAGAGAGAGAGAGAGGAGCGACAGAGAGAGACATTGATATTACCCTTACGATCCCATGTCATTGAGGACTCTCCAGAGAATGCAGCTTGGCCGGAGGCGATCACCATGATGTGCGAGCCAGTATAGCAAGTGAATATGTGCAAGCGGAATCATCGGCCTAGGACCCATGGGGTAATGCTGGACCTGGGGAAGCCGACGCATGGCCCGAGCAGGCATCATGGGGTGTGGGGTTGGTGAATGATTCGTGAGCTAGTACCTATCCAAGGAGGAAGCGGCCGAACATGACTCCAAAGAGGAATGGCCGGAAGACCAGGAGCAGGCTGCATTCATGATCATGAAAGCATAAAGAAAGTGTTTCCATTTAGCGCCGGCCAGGACATCCCCGCGAAGAACACATGGGCTGCTGGAGATGGCAGCTTGCCTGGTATATCTTATGTTGTCGTATACATATAGGTGACTTAATTATTTTGTCAGGCTGGATGAATGCAGCAGCCCCATATCCAAGGACCTTTGGACGCCGAAGCCGAAGAGCCAGCGAAGAAGGCACGACTCGTAATTATATATACGAGTGTAGATATCATCGGGGGTCGTTTGCCAGGACCATCAAAAGAAACGGGTAACGTTTTCCGACAAGCGCTTTGGCCTCCCAACGAAAGAAGGGATGTTGGCGCTGTTCGGCAAAAGCCAAAAGGAACCTCAGCAAAAGCGGTATTATAAGCATACATGTCGTTTCTGTGTGTTGAGATTTACAAAGAGACAGATCGAGAGAGAGAGAGAGAGAGAGAGATAGAGAGCGAGAGACAGAGAGAGGGGGGGGGTAATGACAGATGTAGCTAATGTGCAAGCGAGGACAAAGAAGGCGATGCTGAGGGGAAAGAAGGCCCCAGCCCAGCATCATCATGGAAAGAGCTTTGGCTGATGCTGGTTGTATACAGGTCGTTCGTGTGTGTTTGTGTGTGTGCGTTTGATTCTTACAATCTGAGGGCGATGATGAGTGGAAGGAAGGCCCCTGGAATGAGCCTTGGTTAAATCTGGCCATCTGTTCATTCTTATGGAAGATAAGATAACCTGGCAGGCCAGTGAGCCAGTGGATGCTCCTAGTGGCGACAGGGATGTACTTTGGTTGCAGATATTGTAGGTAAATAAAGACGTGTGCTTCTGGGTGTTCGGGATTGATCTGGGTCGTATTACCGCAGTCGTTTGGATGAAATCCAGATTGGAAAGCCATCGAGAGCTAGGAGCCACCAGAGCCACCAGCAGAGCTTCGGCAGCATCTGTATATTTATCACACTAGTACACCAGATGTGGTGTGTGTCCATCCATGAATGCACATGTATGATACTAGCATACTCGCTCATGTAGTATACACATAGATAATAATATATATATATACATATGTAGACATATGATATTATATATATATGTCTATGTGTGTTTGTATACATGTAGATCTATCTGCTTTGTATCTGTGACAGGCTTGGGCACCGGAGCCTGCAGACCACGATGCCACTTCGGATGCACGCGGTTCGCACGTGTCTTCTCGAATCTGTATGAGCTATGTATAGGCTAATCTGGGAATAGCTAAGCGAAGTCCTAAGGATGATGAGCCCCATGATGAGCCTCAGGAGAAGGAGCCCCATGATGATCCACAGGGTGAAGAAAAGGCATCCTCTTCAAAGGAGGAAGCTTTGGCAGAACACTTTATTGAGAACATCAGTAATTTCGTCGAAGCATGCTGCTGTCGTAGCTGGTATAGGTGCATGGCTTAGGGTTTATAATTCCCCAACTTCTAGATCTTTCTAGCCCAGGTAAAGAATGTGGCGGCGATTCTGGCGGATGGCAAATGCCAGGAGCCACGCTCCAAGGCAGCTGCTAAGGCTGGACAACAGTGTAAATGCTAAGGTTAATAGTCATAGGACATCGCATTCGTATGCTGCCCCGGTTGTATATTTTGAGGGATCTAGGTTTGCTGGCTTCGACTCACAAACTAAGCAGGATCTTCGATCTTTAGTCTAGACACATCCGAGCTGTCTTTTGAATCCCCACTCCCAGCAATTATTGCACTGTCTCTAGATCGAATCCCATACGGTGTACGTGGTGCACGCGAGCCCTTCCTTTTATCGCAGGCCAAGACGAATCCTCGCGAGCGATCCACCGAGGGACCTGCGGCAGCTCGTGCATGATTCTGATGGGAAACAAAAACGTGGGTGCGATTCAATTATTGGGAAGCATCGTTCGGGCGGTAGAACGTATACATACGAAGGTTTGTTGAGGCCTCGGCAATATTGTAATGCATGCACTAGCTAAGGAGTTCCGTCTTGATGCTTCTATCACTGATCTTCACTTTTCGAAGCCCTTGTTCGAGGGGTTCGAAAAGGCTATTGAAGCCTGCACTAAGAAAACAATATCGGCTATCAACCCCCATAGACAGCGGCTATTGGTGGCATCGCAGAAGAAGACATCCGTTACGAGCACGCCAGCTGTTGCAGTTCCAGATCCGAGCACTCTTCCAGATCCGAGCNATCGGCTATCAACCCCCATAGACAGCGGCTATTGGTGGCATCGCAGAAGAAGACATCCGTTACGAGCACGCCAGCTGTTGCAGTTCCAGATCCGAGCACTCTTCCAGATCCGAGCACCGACACGAAGCCGGCTGCAGATCCCAAGATTAAGGACCCCGCTCCCAAGAAGCGCCAAGACACTATCTACAATGTGACGAGGAAGGCCTATCTTGGATCGCTTCCCACACAGATTCATTACATATTTTATTATAATCCCGTGGGTTTATAAGGGTTCGGGGCTTAGGATTTACTTGATCTCAGGTCCCGGTCTGATGTGTTGACTCGATCTATTGGTATATAAAGACCTGTAATACCCTCCCGAAACCCTACGCATTAAGGTGGAAGACGTCTATCGAGAGGGACGATGTCTTGAAGCACTTCAGCTACCAAGAGCAAAAGAAGCGGCGATACATCTAGAATCTAGATCGAGGCTGCAACCCCTTTAATCGACGCGAGCTGAGGGCCGACAGTGGCTATTAGCTTTTTCGTGTCTAATTTGTGCTTTGGGCAAGACAGGCTTCGTTGCTTTCGCAGCGAGCAAAACAATGCCTGGTGGTTCGAAGACTGCTGCAGTCGACGCCAAGCTGTTGCCTTAATTGCCGGCATGCAACACACTGTCTGGTTTGTCTGGTTCACCTGCAGCCCCTTAGAAGAAACAAGAAGCACGGAACAAGTTCGACATATAGTGGAGGGGATCAGAAAATAATATCATCGTACCACATACAATAATGAAGTACTCTCGCCTTGCTGCCCTGCTGGCATGCCTTTATTTGAGTGCACGGCTTAGTCAACCACGTTTGCCGCGAGTCACAGTACGGCACTTGCAAGATCTCTGCCACTTGGCCAATAATGACCTGAGGTTTTGGCAAAGTGGGGCCAGAGAAAGAACTGGACTTCTTGGAGGTCTTCGCAGGACGGGTTGGTTTTCAAACTTCGGTGCTCTATGTTTAAACAACCTGCTGTGCCCAAAGAAATATCTCGAGGAAGCCATGTTCTAACATCGGCGGCCTTGCACTACGGCCTCAAAGCCCATGGTTTGGACGCAGCTTTGCACAGTGTCTATATAACCACGTACCTTCACTGCAACCTTGAAACTTTGTGACTTGCATGCATGCGAAACCAAGGTTAGCTACAGCTCCAAACTGGACATCCTCACGGCCTTCGGTTTTCTTGCCACGCTGCACAATGCAACTCGCTTACGATGTGTGTGTGCACAGCCATGCAGTTCTAGGTCGTTTGACACCACCTATGATACGAGGTCAGGAGACTACGACGTCATGGTGTTTGCTGGTACGGCACGCCGTGTTCTACATGGGTGTTCATGTGTCTGGGTTTCAGCATGGTCGTTGCTCTTTGACAGTTCCCAGTACTGATATGTCTGAGCTTCTTGATTGTATCTATATAAGGAGCCGAGGGACGACCAAGAGACGGCGATTGAATGTTAAAGGTGTCCCGGCATCATTTTAGCCCTGTGCCTCCTAAACCCTAAACCCCTAAACCCCGAAACCCCCGTATATGACCAGGTTCTGAAACGAGCCAGAAGGTTGCAGATGGTAACCGGATCGCCAGAAGACTGGCCTACCTGCTCTTTGGCCTATATCGTGTTACTGGATAAAAAACATTCGTAAACTATTCTAGAGTATTTACATAGGATGCACTTATCAGCCCCGACGATCGCGACCAAATCTATGCGAAAGATTCGGAACTAGTAGTATACAAGCCCCCGCACATGTCATGCATTGCAACATCAGATCGTAGCATCCCTTTGCATCTAAAGCTATATAATCTTAAGATCCATGTCTGCAACACCCGAGGCTGGAGTTTCATTGGAAAACTGGACAATACTACATTATTGAAAATCCCGTGAGCTCCTTGATTTTCGACTACCCTGCAGTCAAGGATCCTTGCCCTTGTTAATCGCCAACGTGCAGATCTGATTTGTGTTGTCTATCCGAAGAACCCAGGATCGTCTCAAAGCCCACGGCGCCAAAGCAGTGAATGTCTGCCTTGGGGCAGTAGGAGCACCGAGCACCAAATGTGCAGCTTGATTTTGATTGGTATCCCTCAACCCTAAAGCTTATAAGCCCTCCAAAGCCCTAAAGCCAACCCTATAAAACTTGATTCCCACATTATCCAAATCCCCAACTAGCCCTTGACTGTAGCTGAACCCAATATATAAACATTATATCTTTTCCAATCGATCAGTATAACAATAATACATAAATATATGTATATTGGATATGTAGATACCTATATATATATATGTATATATATATATATTATAGATCAATATAACAACAATACATATAATATATACATATATATGTATATTGGATATGTAATTACCTATATATATATATATATATGCATCGTACCCGACCTGCCTCGCAACCTACGCCACTGAAAACTGAGCAACCTAAAACTCCTAAACCCTGAACTTCGGTCTTAACCCTAGACTATAGACTTTCAACCCTAAGCCCCAAAACCACAAAACTCCTAGATTCGACGCCTATATATAAGCCCTCAAGTCCACCGTCTTATTGAGGTGACCTTGGTCGGCACAGCCCCCTTCTTAAACAAGCTCTACAGTCGACTTTCGGCACCCAGGAGGCCACTGACATAATGGCAGCACAGTTACACATCTTCGTGATTTTTCACCCATATGGGGTCGTGTTAATATTAAAGCCAGGCAACAGATCCAGCGAATCCGGAGTTACATGAAGCTGGATATCTTCAAGAAGTGGGAAGATGATCAAGGCCGGCAGCGACGAGAACCTTGGATGTAACATGAGTCAAGTGGCTTCTCGATGGACTCGCGGCATGTGTTGAGTTTTGATTCTAGCAATGAATACATCCACATCATGAACCGGTGATCCCAGGCTGGAGGAAAAGATTTGACAGGAACGCAATGCTACCCGGGGCGATTTGCAATGCAAGTGTCTCGCAATCGATTGCTGGGTTTTGCTTCGGGACTGACCGACAGTCTCTCTCTCTCTCTCTATCTGTCCCCCTTGCTTCTTCATACATGCATGCACTTCTTTCACTCGAGATGGCAGCTGTTACCTCTATTACATCTGAACCTCCTATTATACTACTTAGGTAGCCGAAGCTATCGACGACCACTTGCAGTCGCTGCCGAGCTCCAGCAAAGAGCGGCTGGACGAGGAGGAGGTTATCTTCGAAGATGCTGGTTATTCCTCGGATGATGACTCTGGTCTTGAGGATGTGATTGGTGCTCCTACGCGGGAGTAGTGGGGCACTTATGTAACGGTTGCAAGGAATTCGGGATATGATCTAGTTATTATATAATAACCTAGTAGATATACGAACCCGAAACCCTTAATATGTGTGCTCGAGGTATCCTGGAAGGCTTGCAGCCGCTTAAGTTTTGATTCTGATGATACAGAAACAGAGATCGCAGGCCGAGATCTGAAAAACACCCGCACCCACCGACACCGTGTATCAGCGTGTATCTGCGTGTATTTGACCTTATAGAGGCACCTTTTGCGTGTATCTGCGTGTATCCCTAGTACCCGAGGACACCGGACCAATACGACGGTCTAGCTTAAGATCTGCTTGATAAACGACCTTACTTATAAGGGTTTTCCCTACATACCCTATATATACATATGGCTCAAGGGCTCACTGGGGCCTAGCTAGCAGGCCAGAAATGGCTGCCTCGACCAAAGGTCAGGGAAAGAAAGGAAAGTTTGAGGATGATGGGAACTTGTATCTAGAGACAAGTCCCCGGAGCTTTGCGTGCGCAGGCAAAGCCGCCAGCGGGGACACCAAGGAGCAAGCTTTGGCCTCATGGATGCATGGCAAAGGAAAGGACAAGGGAAAGGATAAGGGCGAGGATCAGGAGAAGGAGCCCCAATCCACCCAAACCCAACAAAGCACCCAGGATCCCACGCATGATGCCATGCAGCCTGCAGCTGGGAAGGGAAAGAAAGGAAAGAAAGGAACCAAAGGAAAGCTGGAACACCCCGAGGACGAGCCTCGCACTGCCGAGGCCACGGGCGAGAAGGGCAAAGGCAACAAGGGAGGAAAGAGCTTGGGTAAGGAAGGAAAGGGTGACCCCAGCCAAGACAGCACAACTGCCAAAGGGCACAAGGGAAAGAAAGGCAAGGAGTCGCCAAAAGGCAAGGGAAAGACTGGCAAGGACTCACCCCAAGCAACGGACGCAGTCACCACCCAAGACAACACCCCTGCCAAAGGCAAGGGAAAGACTGGCAAGGACTCACCCCAAGCAGCTGCCGCAGACACCGCCCAAGACAGCACGACTGCCAAAGGCAAGGGAAAGAGTGGCAAGGACGCACCCCAAGCAACGGACGCAGACACCACCCAAGACAGCACGGCTGCCAAAGGCAAGGGAAAGAAGGGCAAGGACGCAACCCAAGCAGTGGACACAAAGACCACGGCTGCCAAAGGCAAGGGAAAGAAGGGCAAGGACGCAACCCAAGCAGTGGACACAAACACCACCCAATACAACAGCACTGCCAAAGGCAAGGGAAAGAGTGGCAAGGGCACAGACACCACCCAAGACAACAACACTGCCAAAGGCAAGGGAAAGAAGGGATCGCAGAGCCCCCAGAACGCCACGAAGGGACACGCCAAAGGCTGCAAGGGAAAGAAAGGCAAGGAGTCACCAGGAAAGGGCACAGACAGCCCCCAAGACACCACGGCAGCCGAAACCCAGAAAGGCATGAAGGGCTCAAAGGGGGAGTCGGGCAACGACGCCGTGGTCCGACGACTTTCGTGGGCGGACGAGCAGACTTCGCCTGAAGGACTGATTGTAAAAAACAAATCTATATATGGTACTTGTTATTTGTTTAATGTGCCCCTAGAATTAACAAGTTTAACTTAATCCCGATAGGAACCCCGACAGCTGGAAAGGCTAATCGGAGTCTTGGCTTATATGAGTATATATATGCAATATCAAATGTGTGCTTGCTACATAGGACATCCTATTCATAACGTTGTGCCGGCATGTCTAATTATAAGGCTGCTCCGAAGTGACACCGGCATCTCCTCAACCTCTGATGGAACTGGCCCCATGGAGATCCCACCGCTCTCGAAAAAGTTTACATTCAATGGCAGCCCCAATGATGCTACTGAGCTTGATCTTAGAAGTACTTATCCTAGAAAAGGCAAACCGGTTTAACTTTCCAGCCCCAGGTGCGACGACTGAGTGCAGAAGAGACGGCGGCCATCGAAGCAGCCTTGTCTGAAATTGTAAAGATTAAACCCCAAACCCTAGGCCCTAAACCCTAAAGCCTAAACCATAGGCCTTAAATCCTATGTAAAGCCCAAACCTGAGGCCCTAAACCTCAACGCCCCAAACCCTATGCCCTAAACCCTAAAACCCAAACCCTGCGGCCCACCCTAAAACCCAAACCCTACGGCCCACCCTAAAACCCAAACCCTACGGCCCTAAACCCTGAAGCCCACACCCTAGGCCCTAAACCCTGAAGCCCAAACCCTCGGCCCTGAAGCCTTAACGCCCAAACCCTAGGCCCTGAAGCCCAAAGGCCAGACCCTAGGCCCTAAACTACACAATTAATATGTATATATATATACATAGTTATATAGATAGAAGGGAAATATGCTATATATATATAGTACTTAGTATATACAGGGTGTTTAGTCTAGCTTTTAGGATTGTAGTTCTTAGAGTCAGGGTTCAGATATTATAGCAAGCCGTGTAGTTCGGGCTTTAGAGTCAGGGTTCAGACTTTAGGGTTTAGGGACTAGGGTTTTGGGCAACAGTGATCTGAGGCACTGAGTGGCCCAGAAGACATCGATTTGCAGGAGCGGAAGAGGCCGGACATCGATGCTCTGGTTTCGGCTTGTATGCTGGGCTGCTGTATATAGTTCGTCGTGTGCATGTATTGTCTGTGAACACCTAAGTATTCTTCGATCTACATGGGGTAGATGCACATATAATTGGGTCGTATTAGCTTGAAAGCTTCCCCGAACACCGCTCTCAATTAACCACACCCATGTCGATCAGGCTGAATGAAGGATTGAGAAGGCGCATGAAAGATGGCAAAGGAGCCATTGGTCGAATCTGCAACAAGAGTTCCCTACGATGCCCTTAACCCACAATCCCTTCAGGACTAAAGAAAGGCTTGGTGCAGCAGTGGCAAGCCACCACAAGCGCCATGGAGAAGCATCATCCTCGGCTGCATGTGTGATGACCAGCACATATAATAAGGCTTCTAGCCATTCAACTATTGTCATTAGATGCAACCATGAACTGCCAGGTTTGCCTTCTTGAAGGCATTTCTCTTAGACCGCGACATGGGCAGCATCCAAGTCGAAGCTTACTACGAAGAGAGCTTTGTCTATATTAACATATCATGTGTCGGATGCTTCTACGCAGCATGCATACTGGACTCCTCCCTATTGTGTTTTGATCAGGATGAGCGAGAAGACGGAGAAAGAGAAGTTTATCGAGCTGCCACTATGTGAGATAATCGCCAAATATGGTCATCTACCTGGCGGAGAACAGTTTGTGAAGGACCTGCAAACGAGCTGGAGTCTTAGACTTTGCTTGCATATTTTATCAAAAGACAATATATTCGTCTGCATGATCTATGCAAGGCCAAGTGGGGAAACGCCACCCGCAAACGGCAGATCCCAATTGGCGGATCTACAAAGTCTTTAAGGAGATTGAAGCTGCGAGTTTCTTAGCAGCATATTCCGGTAGTCTGACATTAATAATATCATGCTACTGTCACTCATGACATATCCTATACACATGAAGAATCAAAGCTCTTATCCCAGGTGGAACGATAAGTCGGGTCGGCAACCGAACCACAGCGACCCAAGAGCTCAGTGGCAACAAAGCCGAGAGGCAGGGGACTTATATAACCCGGCTTACAACTACCCCTGAACCTCCAAGTAAACCCTAAACCCTAATCCCCAAACCCTAAACCCTAATCCCCAAACCCCTAAACCCTGAATCCTATAACCCTTCCCAGAGGCAGGCAGTGGCAGAGACGCTGGAGGCCAAAGTCGGGAACTTCGGCAAGAGTGCCACGGCCGATGCGAACAATAAAGAGAAGAAGGAAAGAAAGGAAAAGAGAGAGAAGAAGGATTCGTGCATCTTCTGTTATAATAAGTTATATAGCTACATTTGTGCGACAACATGATAACATGATTGCAGGAGCCTACGCAGGAAGAGAAGGAGAAAAAAGAGTTCGAGAAGGACTTGCAAGCGCAGCTGGACACAACCTAGTATTCAGATGCTACCTTAAATTCTTAAACCCCTAAACCCTCAGCCTGTAGAAGCCCATGAACCCCAAAACCCCAAACCTCTCGAATTTCAATTGGCACCGCAGTTCGCAACGTTTATAGCCCCGAAATGCCAAGCCCCTATAAACTCTGATACGAGACCAAAAACACCCTAGATATAACCCCCCACACACACCCCAACCCCTTGAATGTGCCCCACGACTCCTCCCATACCACGTGCAACCAAGGGTGCGGAACTTATCGGACAAAGCCGTCTCTGTTGCCTCCGGCATGAACATGGCTGGCTTGCTGAATCAAGAGGACCCTAATCGTACTTGGTTTTCAATTGTGCGAGTAGATTATCAAACCCTAGCTTTACCTATAATATAAAACCAGCCCCACAAAAGCCCGCAGGCTCTGATTGGACAGTTGGGAGTGACATCCCGCGAGTGTACAAGAATCCATGGGGAGCTTCTCGTCTTCTTATAATTAGTCGAGCATATCTATCATCGAGGGTACCATCTATATGCATGTTCGCATAGAAAATAAATCTCGCCTTGTAAGGATCCAGAAGATGGTGTTCGATTGCTATGCCCAGTCGGACTGTGTGCAGCAGATGGAATTTTACAAGCCTACTCTTCAGGCAAGATATATTGGTGCTTCCGCTACGAATGTATAACAACTACAATAACTAATATGTTACAACCAGTGCAGCTGCAGGGCTACCAGAAGATCATCACGGACGCCGAAGACATCCTGGCATCCCACCAACGCCGCATCATCTCTGCATCTATAATTATGTACCATTGTAGCAGTGTGTGTTCGAGCTTGGCTTTGTCATGAGTGTGTTTGTTGTGGTCGGGTCGTTAGTTTATATGTTAAGCTAGCACTGCAAGGCATCACAATGGAGAAGCGCAAAAGGGAGAGAGAACAGAAGAAATTGGAGGAGAAGCCTCAGGATGACAAGGCCAACACCGAGGAGAACGAACATGATTTCTATATGGGTGATGATAATGAAGAGGCTCATGAGGAGGAATGGCCAGACGATGATCAGGCTGAGCCCTCCGCGAAGCGAGTGAAGGGATGATCATCACGGCTACGTTTTCCCTGGGTGTAATGCATGCATGCAGGCCTCGGAGTGCTGAGATGTTGAACCTATCCAAAAGCCGACACTAGTTATGACTCTAGCCTGTAGGCTACACAACATGTTGTCGCTAGGCATGTTTAGCCTCGAATGGATCTAGAAGCTGTGACTCTTGGGCAAAAGCACTCGACAATGGATAGCATGCGAACGAAGCTCACTTTCAACCTGCTGAAAGAGCGGGACCCTCAAACGATCCAAAAAGCTGCCTCGAATGTAGCACAGCTCTGCCATCCAGTCATCCAGCTTCGGCGGCATTGTGCATGAGTGCCTGAGATCGTTGCTTGGATTCGTGCACGCAGGTGATTTATGTGATTCAAGAATATCCCGAATAAGCCCTGAACCCTGAAACCGGTTGATGCCGAGTTAGAGTGCAGGGACAGACAGAGCTTGTATCCCAATCGGATATTATGAGTATGTGCAGGCTTCGATCCATTCAACCCAGAGCACCTGCAACAAAAACCCTAACCTAGGAGCCGAAACTCGAAAACCTCAAACCCAGACCCCCTAAAACCTAAACCCTGTACATCGATCTTCAAAGATTATACTAAAAACAAACCATGGAACAGGATGTCTAGACTAGTCCTTAATATAAACCTATTGTAAAGTTATGCGCCATATTCCTTTCTACACTTCTATAAACCCTATATAAGACTCTGAGACTCTCGAAAATCTATGAGTGCCATGTTAAAATAGACAAACCCTGAAAGCTGAAATCAATGGCCGAGCCGAAATGAATGACCCAGCCGACGTCGGCTACTGCCAATCATGCTGCATGGCTCCGATCCTATGTGAAAGATACCTGCGAGCAAGTCCTTCGTTTGTTGTCCGATGGACAGGTGCCACGCTGCATTAAATATTAGTCATAGAACACTCCATCCCAAATTTTATTTGCTACTTATCGAATAATTATATGTTTACAATCTAGTTTTGCAGGTTCCCCTGACTGAGCTGGCCGAATCCCTACGACGAGTCCATGGGCTACCTCATCATATGGTACCGATACTTCTCAGCAAACTGATCCAATAATGTTTGGTGCTGTGGTCCCACCGTTGGCATCAGGCCAGATATTCTGGACTTGGCTGTCAGCTTCCGGGATGAGAATCCGAACTCATGGGGTGGCATGCGCCTTCTGGATAGATGGTTCGAGCGCCAACCGTGGCGAAAAGTTCTTCCGAAATCCTTTGCGAGCCCCTGCTGCACTTATAGATCTGAAGTGCAGCATCTGCATGCATATCACGCCACTAGTGTTAGATATACGCATCAATGATCTTGAACTAGGATTGAACTCACGGCTGCCTCTGCTCTGCAAAAATGTGAATTCATGTATCTTTTGCTGAGAGACTGAAGATATTGATCGATGGCATAAGTTGATCGCCTCAGGTCAATGCGAACTCCCACGGTCGGACTACGCGGACTGTGAAGCACCACATGCTATTGCCGCATGAAATATTCTCGACACTGCACAAATCTGGGAAATCACATTTGCTGTACCCGGACAAGGACTCGGTGGCTGGGCTAAAAGTTTTCAGNCTGCACAAATCTGGGAAATCACATTTGCTGTACCCGGACAAGGACTCGGTGGCTGGGCTAAAAGTTTTCAGTTAAAGCATGCACTATATAATGAAAACCTGGAAGCCAAGATTCGATCATATTGGGCCATTCAAGATCAGAGCTGGGTCCAGAGTCATCCCGTCCTCAGTGTTCCGTGTCGGCATCAGATCTGCATAGATCTGCACTGTGGTTGAATCGCTGCTACATTTACATATAGCTTGCGAGGCTGTTGAAGATCTCGGCACNCTGTGGTTGAATCGCTGCTACATTTACATATAGCTTGCGAGGCTGTTGAAGATCTCGGCACGTGTGTGCCGCTGAGACTCTACGGTGATGGTGCAGAATTTACAAGCCGCTTGGAATTCCAAGTACATGTCACGAACCGATGGAAGGCACCATACTTTTCGATTATGCTAATATTAGGCAGCTAAGAAAAGCAGAAGTTCGAGCTCTTCGTGCTACTGGCACCGCTTGGTGTGGCCAGCNATGTCATTCTTATAAGTTGTGACGGCTTGGGTCAATTAAGGTTGTCGTGCATCAATATGTGCTATCACGACGACGATGCACGCTATCAAATCCTGGAGCTGCTGGCTTGGTCGCTTGAGGCCATGGGCAGCTCGGCACAATGTTTAAAAACCACTTCCGCTAATTTGTATTGAAATCACCAACGTTATAAACCCTATAAGTACAATCCCTTATAATATATAAACCCTATAATACCCTCAACCCCAGTTATACTACCGACAAAAAACCTTAAACCCCCAAGCCCTAAACCCTATAATATAATCCGCCCAAACCAACTACACGCAAGGATCGAGTCTACATCCGGATCGGGATCCCTACGGCTACCTATTCAGCAGTTCCTACTTCCCGGATCGCTTCAAACTCGCGAAAGAGCCCTTGACTGCTGACAACATGCGAGGAATTTTTGACGGCATTCAGGCCGATCTTGAATTCATAAAGAAGATCCTCTACCTCCAACGTGTCCTGGCCTATACAGCTGTTGAATGAGATTCAACAATTGCCAAAAATTCTACTTTCTAGATACATATATCCCGTTGTGTACGTACGTGGCCCACACAGGCGATTATTCTCGCAAGATGGTATGCTTCTACTGCAGTGCTCTTCAATGGGTCTACACTGGCCCGGATCCCGATGGCCTTCCCAACGACCCGGCCCTTCTGTATACGAGCTTTGGAGAGCAGGCACGTCACCGGAGAACGTTCCTCAACTTATACCAACTAATGTCTTTGATTTAAATATAGATATCTCTAAATCCGATACACCCGAAATCCAGAATTTAAGGAAGACCCGGTTTGTGAAGCAAAGGCTCATCAGTGGAGGAGCCGAAGAATTCGAGTCCATCCACGGATCATCGCCGCTGACCAGGATTAGCGGTTTCTGCCCGTACCGCAACTTGCACCATTCTAGCATTGTTTTACCGATCTTCAAGATTCTTATTTTTACACAGTAATTGATGCACTGATAAATAAGTATATAAGCCGCAAACCTCCAAATTTCTACGTCGATTCTACGTTATCCGAGAGCCGAGAGCTAGACCGAAAGAAGCTGGGCATTGCTATTAGTAGGGTGATTCGAATTCTGGGACAAGATGTCTTTACGGTCCCCCACTCCATGCAGGTATATATCCTGATGTCATGCATATCCTGCACTTAGCGATATTTCCGGACGTGCTGATCAGCCTCCTCTGCGACCTGACGGACGATGTGAGAAGTCGCGATGCAGAGCTGGACATTCTTTGGAACAATTATAAGNTCATGCATATCCTGCACTTAGCGATATTTCCGGACGTGCTGATCAGCCTCCTCTGCGACCTGACGGACGATGTGAGAAGTCGCGATGCAGAGCTGGACATTCTTTGGAACAATTATAAGGTTTGGTGCGACGGGCAAGCTGTGCCAGACCGGGCATCTCGCAAGTTGTTCTCATCGGCAATCCTCAAGCCCAATGCGAGAGAG
>BGNK01007421.1:493-15708 GCA_003297005.1 Symbiodinium sp. clade A Y106
CTGACCGCTCGGTCGGCTGTCAACCAACTGACTGACTAGCTGCTTCACTGACTGACTGACTCGCGCGTCTGCCGAACGGAAAACCATAAAAAATACCCAAAAAAACCATAAAAAATACCAAAAAGAACCCCCACCCTGCGGGAGAAGCGGTTGCAGACAATACCACTGTGGTGGGTCCACCGACTGGCTGAGACGAGGGCAGGACTTGGAACAAGCATGGCTTAACAAGGCATTGGCCTACATGAACGTCCTCGCTCCTAAGCATGGAAGATGCCGCTACTGCAAGTGCATCGTCGTCTGCCTTGAGCATTGCTGCTTCTTCAATCACCTCTCTGCCGTCCTTGTCGATTTGTCGGGCAGCCTTGCGCCGCAGCGTCAAGTTCAAGGAACCTGGACAGAGCTGGAGAGGCAGCCCTCGTAGTCTGTGCAAGACTCACTAAAATCCCTTGCCTGCTGGGGCAGAGCTCGGTGGCTTGGGCGCCAGTATTTGTCGCCGTCGGCCCTCGGACTCTCGCATCACCTGGGCATCACGCCATGCTTTGTGAAGCTATCGTCTAGGGCTCCGTGTCGTTTCAGATTCTGCTCGCTGCGGAAACAGGGTTCCGACGGCGCCCAGCCGTTCGACCAATCGCTGATTGTCGCGATTGAGACTGTCGGTTTCCTAGATGCAGCGAAGATCAGCCAAGCGATGTGTGCGAGGCAAACGTGTCTCCCAGGCCGGCTCCTCTTCCTTCCGCCTTGCCCTGGAGATCCGCATGGCCTCTGAGCCTGAGGTCTCGAAGCACTGCCAAACTCTACTGTTCCTGAGCAAAAGAGACCGGGCCAAAGACGGGCGAGCAACACACCGGTCTGCCTTTCCGTCTCGAAGACCTAGCAACACATCCGACACGCAGCTCGCCAGTTCGACCGCATCCCGTGAGTCTTGCATGCAATGTTCTAGGTAATCTGCCTTGTCATGCATGCTTCCGTCTGTGGATCAATCATGATTAGTATTTCGTCTCGGTCCCAGCTGCGAGTTGGTGCGAACTTGGGTCGGAGTGTGCCCCTGACGATTGAGTCTACCAAAGCTAGCAAGACCTTCTTCTCCACCTCTGCAACCAGTCCGATCGGAGCGGTCTGGCAGCGCAGCAGGCTCCGTGTAATGCCAACAACAGGACACAAATTTGACAGAAGCTGAAGCCTGAAGATTTGTGTTGACATCTTGGATTTAAGCTAGTTCTCATGAGCGTGGAAGACAGCAAATGGAACAAGAGGAGAGAAAATTTGCACAACGGCGAGGACCCCAAGGCATCGCTGGGCCTACACTACAAGTGTCTCAACCACCGAGCCCAGTGCGTCATAATAGGAGTTTGCATTTTCAACTCGCTGCCTCGCACCATCAGAGCTCTGCTTAGACAACTGCTCGGCTGTTCCGGTCTCGGCCTATGGGCATAGAGCACTCGGTGCAGATGCTGAAACCGCAGGCGGTCGAGTGCAACCAACTCCTGTCAGAGATTTCTGACCCTTTCTGTCGACCAGTGCCAACAGCCACAACAGCTGCAACAGCCACTGCCTGTGCATCCTCCCAGGCTGGAGCTTTGGTGGTGGTGTGCTCCTGGCAGCCGAAGCGAATGCGCCGGGGATGAGTCCTAAAGCCCAGCAGCCCGGGTGCCTTGGGCGGTGGGGCCCCAACCATGGCATCAGGGGAGGGCTGCCATAAAGAAAGGCCTGGACCTAATTTGGAGAAGTTTTTTTGTTACAAGTAGCGAGCTGCTTGCAAGTCCTGAAGTGATGCAGCTCGAAGCACGGCTCTAGGGATGAGCTTCCTACGAACTGTGATTGCTCCCCCAAAACTCCACCCTGCAATCTGCCCAGGCAATGCGGCGGGGGCCCACTCTTGCAGGCTTCAGTCTAGCGATGCTCGGCCAAGTTATGAGCTTCTCATCACTTCGGCTCGCGACCGTGTGTTGCATGCGACAATGGAAAATGAGCCCATGTAACAAAGAGCGGCCACGAGTCAAGCCGTAGACAGTTCATTGACTGCACCATGTTCTTGGAACAGGCAGTTGTGAAACTTGGCGGCTGCCAAAAAGATGCGTGCAAGTCTGAAGAGTATTTCAGAACGAGGTTGGATGGCAACTGCTGGACAGGCCTCTCTCTCTCATTCCTCTCCACGCTCGGAGATGCCAAGACCTGAGACGCGACGGAATGGTCACCCCGTCCCCGGATCTTGTGCCGGCAAAGACACAGAAGAGTTGCCAGAACCTAAGGCACCCACTAAACGCCGACGGCATCATCCTGGATCAGTGCAAACTTGGCACTTGCAGACAGACTCTAGGCATGCCCGCTGGCTGCAAAACGCATCCCATTTCTGCGAGTCGCATCGCATGAGCGCAGATCTAATAGGTCATGGGACCTACTCTCCAAAACCGTTTGCACAGCCTGCAAATATGCCACCAGTGACTTGCTCTGACAAAGCGGATCTCCCAGGAAGCTGCATTTGCAGTCTGTGAGGAAAAGTGTCTTCTGGACACGCAGAAACTGCACATGTCTGTCCTACATGTCTTCAGTCCAACAACGCTTTGCAACAGGAGTCGATTTTAAAGGCCCCCATCATCGAGAGTCGGGCATCGGGGCATGTCTCTCTGCGGGCCGGCAACGTGTAGACCGTTTATCAGGCTTCATTCATCGGTCGACACGGCCGGATCCACAAAGGCACGCCGAATCGTTCCATCCCGGCAGAATGCATGCAAGACGAATCCTCAACGAGGACTCTGAGAGGTCTTTTTGGCGGCTAAAAGGCTCCACCTCGTCCAAAGCCCAGACTTGAGCGAGCTGCCTTCTGGCTCGGCCCCTGCAAGCTTCGGGACAGGAATGCAGGAAATTGTGTGCAGGCACAGAACCCGTCAGTGCCCCATGCTTGCTTTGAAACACTCTTTCACCTGACTTCGGAACCGTGCAACACTGGCCAGTCGAAGCACAGCAGCAGGTCTTCCCGGTCAACTGCTTGAAGCACACTATAGCACACTGAACTCTAAATCCTGCACTCTGGGGCTTGATTCGACTGGCAGCAGAGCACGCTGCGGGGGCTGCAGTGGCTCCGCGGGACCAAAATCAAGCCATCGACTGTAGATGTGGCCTGGAGCGTTTTCAAGGTCTTCACTGTGGCCTTGAGTTGCACTGCCTGCTCAGGTCTTTTAGAGCCGGACGCAACTGCAAATGGAGTGCTCCGTGCATGTTATGGCAACACCCCGATGTGCTTCTTGCTGACGCACAACTCGATGGTAACGTGGCCTTTGGTGAAGACAGGTGTAGCATGTGGAGTTGGGGTATTGGGCAACTGTGCAGAGCAGAGCACATCGAAGCATGCGGGCAAGTCCCAGAACGTTGCTATGTCTGGGACAGCACTCTGATTCCCATCGATTTCGTATGTACAACAACTGACTGACTGGAAAGATCCAGTCAGAAACGGCCATGAATCTGTTTACAATGCAGGTGCAAGCATGGCTGTGCTCGGCACACAGCATATACCACAACTTGCACAAGCCACTTGCAATGCAAGCGGTTCGCGTGAAGAACACCATCCACACCAGCAGATCCGAACACAAACTGGGCCCGGATGTCTTTCCAAGCTGCGTGGAAGTTTTCTGGCAGGTTGCGGCTCGGCGAACCTGTGCCTAGGAAAGGCAAGAAAAGGCTACGTCTTTCCGTAACCTGGAGTTTGAATCATTGTCCAAGCACACTCCAAGATCTGCCAACCATGTGGCGTGAGACAAAGCCCGTCGATTGCAAGACCCAATGTAAGGAGTTCCATGGCTAACAGCTAGTTTTGCAAACTCATAAAGATCTGCACGCAGGCTGCCGATTCAGGCATCATAACGAAGCCATCACGAGAAGTTCTCGACTAGTTATGTCGGCAATTTTCTTGCAATGCATTGCAAGACCTGGCATTTTCAGCCTCGACGGTTGCCAAGCGGTTGCAATCAAATCTCTTCGTTGCAGAGTGGGCAAGCCCGCTTCTGCTCGGTAAGCCATTTGGCAACGCACCTTCGGTGGAAAACGTGAGTGCATGGGAGCTTGGCAATGTCCTCATCACCTTGGAGATGGTAGCAAGATGGGGCCAGCATTCCAGCATCGTATCGTCATGTCATGATACTCGTGGCTTCCTAAAACAATGCTTGGATCAAGACGTTCCAGCGCTGCCAAGCATACCGTGCCTCACGAATCACGGACTGCCCCGTGAAGTCAAGGTACGAAACAAAGTCGACTGCAACTTGTCACGTCTTAAGGCAAGCATCAGTTCTGTCCAGCGAAGTCATCCTCTGATGCACTGGGCAAGGCATCCACACCTGCACAGGTTAAGCCCTTTAAGCCCGCCTTGACCACAGAACTGACCCTTCTTGCAGAATCGAATTGCCGGTGTACTTCCGGATCCACAAAGCAGCTACGTGTTAGCGAAGACTTCCGACAAGTGCTCAAACGGAGACTCCAGCGTAGCTCAGCTGTGCTAGGCCGATGTCGTCACTACAATACAGGTGTGCGCTTCGAGCAAAATCTTTGGTCCCCTCTGCCCACTGCCTAGTCCTCTTGCTGAAACAACCAAGCCTTCTGTGCTTGCCACCCTCTTCTCCACGGCATCATCCAACTGCAGCAGCATCTCATAGTCCTCGAAGCGGTCACATGCACTAGACTTTCAAGCTTAGCAGCTTAGCAGCAAGTCCAGCGCTCGGATTCGCAGTGTCGGAGTGGAGTGCGAGATGGGTTTGAGGTCTACAGTGTCTGCAGTCGACAGCTTGCCTTCAGGACCCGTGGCTGCTGGGCGTGTATGCAAGGTGTGGGACACAGCGACAGGGGTTGGAGCTCAATAGAAGGCTCCATGCATTCGGATCTGAGATGTAAGGCTGAGGGCTTCCCGGCTAGTCTTGACTTCAACCAGGGATTGGAGTCTGCAATCTAGGAATCTCGGAATCTAGGAGTTGCAATTTTACACAGGTGTGGGTTTTTCCGGACATGTCCGAGTCCTCTGGCACGATGTCGCGGAACAGGAGCTCCGAGACATCCGACGGAAGGAGCCCGCAGGGCAGCGGTGCCTCCCACAAGTCGCTGGACCGAAGGCCGGAGCGCCAGTGCCTCGGGAGGGCGATTGGCAGAAAGGCGCAAGGCACGTCCGATCCCTGCCTCGACTGCCTGGATCTGTGTTCGCCAGGCTCACAGTAGCGGCAGTCACAAGGCCCCTCGTCGCCGTAGCACGGCCTAGGCAGAATCAAGCCGATGTGGGACAACACCGCGACAACGAGTGAGCTCAGGATTTAGGACACGCTAGACAAGTGGCTCTTCCCCGCGGCCGGGTCCAAATGACAGGCCCTCTTCCTCTGGGGATCCTGACGGGAGCCAAGCACGAAGACACAAACAGTACCGTGAAAGCCGTACTCCTCCATTCCAAGAATTTTGTGGGCCACTTGGCCCGGTAGACGCAGATTGGGAGCTCGAAGCGCTAGATCCTCAGAGAGCTCACACATCGCTGAAAGCCCGAATCCCGAATGAAGTATGGCTAATCATGGCTGGTGGACAATCAGCCCGATTTTCAACGTGCTTGCATGCTTCGGAAGTTTCTTCGCCACGGAAGCTGCTGGTTGGCGGGCCGAAACGGCCTGCACTGATATCCAGATGAAAATCCCCGAAAACTTCGCTGTGCCTACCACCTCGACTGTCAACAGTAGTGCCTCAATGCCATATCCGGTGGCGGTGGCATGCTTTGACTCGGTGGTTCTTGAGGCATCTGCGGCACGGGTACTTGAACCATCTCCTGACACTTGTCGAAACCGGACTGGAGGCGAGTACATGTAGCTCCTGCTAAGTCGTGGCTAAGTGGCCATAGGCATCGGCATTGGGCCGGGACATGGTCCCACTCCCACGAAGCCCATCGGCTGAAAGTTGGGTGTCGGCATAGGCTGACCCTGCCAATCCTGAAGACTCCATGACACGATTCACCCCAGTAGACTATAGGCACAGTCGCTGCTTGCTTTTCCAAGGCTCTTTTGCAGCAGGCCATCCTGAAGACGACTGGGCGTCAAAGTGTTGCTCCTGGTACCCGTCAAAGCTGGGCCGCTGCATGCATGCCATTGGCATGACACCTGCTTGGCACGAAACAGACGTGTTGCGCTGGTTCAGTTGATGTCCGCCGTTCTGATGCGACATCCATCAGACTCGATAAGGCACACTCTGAAGCTCACGGCCCAGACCTGTGGCTGCACTGGACTGCGCCATGCCGTGATCAAAGGATTGGGGCTGCGGAAAAGGCGCCGGTGTGAATTGAGTGAACCTGACTTGCATTCAAAGAACAGAGCCAGAGCTTCTCTAAGGCCTGTAAAGCCGGAACTCCACGTGCAGCCAAGCCGCCCCTGGGGTCCCCAATTCTCACAAACCACGAAGCCTTCTGGGCTCACGGGTGCCATCTGAGGCCCCACGGGGCCACAGAACACCAGAGCCGGCACCTGCCAAACGCCGACGCCGGCGCCCCCCGGCGGAGCCGGGCCCGGACGCATCGGGCCTCCTGAGGGCTGGCCAGGGCCGTAGCCGTGGCCGTTGCTGGGCTGCATGGCGCCAGGAGTGAGGTGCTGGCGTTTGAAGAAAGTCTCTTGCCCCCATGACAGTTAATACTGGTTCGTTACTGGGTCTTGCTAGGAGCACGTAGCCAAGATGTCCGCTTGGTACGGATGATGCTCGTCCCAAGCAATATGTGGAAACATCTGCCAGCACCCGGGATCTTTGAAGGAGCTGGATGTGCCAAATGGCCGAGTCGTCGAGAGCTTGTCAAGGGGAAAGCAAGGGGGACTCCCAGAGATGCTGGGAAGCATGCATCCGCATTACGAGTGCGACATGTGATGCCACCATACTGAACGAGTCACGTAGTGTTGCCAAAGATACAGCCATTGCCTGCAGGCGACGGTCGGCCCTGGCAGAACGTACACACACATGCCCCAAGGAGTTTTACCTGCCTAAGCTGTCAAGCCAATTCGATGCTGGCCACCGTACAGGTCCCGCAATGGCATGCCCTTCGTCTTTTGCTTTGCCACGCATCGTACATCGCACTGCTGCGAACGAAAATTGGACCAAATCGTCAGATCAGCTTGATCCACAGCACCCTCTGTGCAATCGCTTGCACATATATAGTTATATAGTCTAATCTAAACAGTAGCATCTATGGCAATGCGGAACGTACGGACATATTCCATAAGCGGATATGCTTGAGGCTTGAAGGACGCAACTGTCCAGTCCCGGCACGGTTTCTTAGCTCCGCTCAAACGTTTCTGTCGAAGTCCTCCGGCGTCTCAATCTGGAATTTGCCTTTGTTTGTCCTGGGAGTACACAAGAACCTCCAACGCCCAGGACACATGGTACAAAAAATGAGCCCCGCACGACATCGCTGCAAACATGCCGGGCCTGGATGTTTGCAAGGCAGTCGTCTTAGTGATCTCGGAAGCAGCTTTTGCGTTCGAATGCTGTGGGATGGATGTTGAGTCTTGCAACTTGTGGCAATTCGAGTTCGGCTACGGCTTGGCTTTGCCATGCCTTTGCCTCTATGCATTCCCTGCAGCTCTCGCTCGGGAAGTCCTTTCGAACAAAACCTCCAGCCCGGACGTGCAGATAGTCTCGGTGCTTTCAGCGCTTGTGTGACTCTACCTCCTTTGCCTATGCCTCGAGGACCGTGGCAGGCCTCATTGCGATGCAGACAGAAAAGCTCTTACTCTAATCTCCTCGGTGTGGAATACCCTTTGGCTTCGTCATTAAGTACCGCACATCAGCACGACGCGCAAGCCGGGAAATTGCACGGAGAAGATCCATGCAAAAGGTCTCTTATCTAAGGGGCAGCATGGGCATGGGCAAGGGGGAAGGCCAAGGCCCCATGCGGCCACATGCACACGAGAGAATTGAATTGGGGAATTGGGGGATGCAGCTTCTCCGAATTCCTCAGTCTGAGCGCCTGCTTTGAGCCCCTCTGGCTTTCACGAGGTCCCGCTGGAGCCACACAAGTTCAGGTCCCCCAAAGCCCAGGCGCTGACTCTGATTCAAGAAGTCCCCCAGCTGCGACGGGTCGAATCCGATCCTGCAGGGAGCACACAGCACACAGTGCACTCTCACAGTGCTCTCAGTGCTCTTAGACTCTTAGCTCTTTATGACTTTATGGCTCTTTGCGACAGGGACCCGCCGGGCCTCAACATGTACGGAAGGTGTTCGCGTGCAAAGTGGCCCCAGACCTCCAGAACTTTGAGCCAAACCTCTTCCACAGAGGTCGCGGGCATGGCCGGATCCGCAAGGCTCCGCATGTCTGCGGCATCCTTGTGAATCCAAGCTTGCACCTCGCTACACAGCCGAGACATCACTCTTGTGGCTTTCTTTCCGTTCATCTCACACCTGCACATGGATGTCTTCTCTGCCATTGCTACGAGGTCTGCCACCAACTGCAGGTTGTGTTTCAAGTATCTGGCGGTCTCTAGGACATCACGTGGCTTTCTTTGACGGCTCACTGGGTAGAACTGGTGCACCCTTTGTTCAGGCGACGCAACGTTGCGAATCCAAGGTGATGAACGGTGGAGAAACTTGCGGAAGACATGCCCATCGAGCTCATAGACAGCCAAGATGGGCGGCCAACTCGATTCGGAAGCCGAAATCAATGCCCAGCCTGTTACGAAGTCCTGGGCTAGCCGGGAATACACCTCTGCCGGGACCCAGCCCGCCTCCGCTGGCGGCATAGGAAGATTCTGCTGCGACACTTCCCATGACATACCCGCGCCGGCACGCCAAGCCAGGCTTGTAGCACCCAGCGAATATGAAGAGGTTCTGGAGCCAAAAAGCTCTGGAAATAGAAGCGTCTCATTCATGGTGGCATTGCGTGTCACACAGTGCACAAGCTGAGGTGCAAGCACTAGAAGGAGGCCGACGGTAACAGCAATGGAAAGGCCAAGAAAGATCGGGGTGTTCTGGCGTGAGAGAACATGGGTAAACGTGGAAAGGTTCAGAAAGGTTGCGCTGGTCTTCTCAGTCTTCTCTGTCTAGAGATAAGGTTGGTGAGAATTACGTGGTGACCACTAGACACTCGAGTAGCTGTCTGTGTGCAGTGCGTTGCAGCAGACTATTCCATCGCTTGGGACACGGAGCAAAGGAGCCAGGGATGCGTCTGACAGGGTCTCCTGCAATCAAAGACAACAAAATCTGTCAAAAATTCTGTATCAGCCCCGCTGCTCCTCCAGGCTCTGTGGCTCGGCGATAGACGGAGCGGCTCCGGAAAGCCTGAGTCTTCCGAGAATTTCGCGGCTCGACATGGCTCCTTCTCCTTTCGTCCAGGGCCAGAGCGCTGCGGAGACAGCTGCGATGCTCACGACCTCGTCTCGACGCTCACAACCGGAGCAGACTTGCCGGGACCAAGGCCACGGCTTGACTCCGAGAGGCAGGCCCCACAAAGTTCAGCAGTCCTCCGGTCCCAGCTTTCGTTGCTCCGTTCTGCTCTGCCAAGCAACGTTCAATGCGCTGGTCTTTCGCGCAGCCACAACAATTACACATGGATGTTTTGCAGCCTGGCAGGAACATGCAATTTAAAACACCCTGGGCTCTAGGTTGAGGTACGCCCGAGCGTCTGTCCTGCAGTTACGTTGAGGCTGAAGCGCAAACAGAGAACAAGGCCTCGGAGACGTGTGAACACATGGATCTCAATCTTTTGATGCATGGGCAGTTAAGCAACAACCCTGTAAAAGGCGCAAGCTGACAGCCGCCAACAGACGTGAGCCACGCACCATGGCAAACACAAAGGCACCGAAGCTTGCAATGATGAGAGAAGCGGCTTCGGTCGAGCACCAGCTGCACAAAGAATGCAGGAATGTCAGCATGCATGACTAGCAAATTCAAGCGTGCGGTGTCGACCGTGCTCGGGAGTCCCGACTCACGAAGACTGGGGCGCTGCATCGACCTCGTAGGCAGGGGCTGTGGAACTCTTTAGACCTATAGTAGTTGTCGCGACAGAAGGTGAGAATGGTGAGAATGGCCGCACCTGGCCACGCGTTGATGCGGCTTGGCAAGATGGCAACACCGACTCAAGATTCCGAACGGTACTAGTATCTTCAGCTTTGAAGTTGAGACACACGCATCACTCCCGTCAGTCTAGCTCTGGAGGACTCTGCGCACTAAGCACGGTGCATGGCTGACTCGACGTGCTGGAAGCCCCCACAGCGGACTCCATAACCCGTGGTGGCCTGAAGCCGCGAGAGAAGGCGAGAAAGAAAGAGAGGTTCAGAGTGGCTGCATGTGGGCATATTCTACCTTACCAGAGTCTAGCTTACGGACGAACAGCTCTGTTTTCTTCTCACGCTGACTCGGCATGTAGACTGTACACCGAGCGAGAGATCTCGTTCACTGAAAAAGTTGCCTCAGGGCGGGGTTTGAGTTGAGGCTTAGGATGAAGTTGAGGTTGAGAGTTCAGGGTGAGAGTGAGGGTGGGAATGGTCAGAGTGAAGGTGAAAATGGAGAGAATGACGGTGAGAGTGAGGGTGCGCCCTGTACGACACGCTGCTACATTTTGCGTTACATGAACCGTGCAAGACGTCGCCGTTCGTTTGAGCGCCGACGACTTGCATGGTGCAGGCAGAGCGGCGGCACCTTTCCGCTCCTCGTCCTCGGCCGACTTGGCCAAGGCACCCAAACCAAGTCCCAAGGAAGCCTCGGTCGCGAAAGCTCCGCGAAACGTCAAGACCTGGCCAGGGCCAACCTGAGGAGTTCACGTCGTGTTTATGGCCTGCGTGTCTACTCCCTCGCGCGCCCAGTGGGCCGTCCTGGCCCTAGACGTGTTCGTCTCGCCTCCTGCGTTGCGGGGCCCGCCTCTGGTGTGGTCAGGGAGGCCATGCCGTGCAGCTGAACGTCTCGCCTAAACATAACTGTCCAAGGCTTACGCTTCGAGCAATCATGTAAGCTGCGGAGCATGGACCAAGACTCAGCCCTCCAAACGGACTGCAGTCTGCAAAGCAGGAGGGTTCGCCAAAGGCATGGACCCCCATGTTTACAGGGATGCACACCCCACTCTGCGAGTCAAGATGCACGGCGCATCGCAAACTCAACAATGTCTCGCATCCCACCCGGCCTGTGCCAGCGGCACGGTTCCGGTACCAAAGTGCCTTCCGCATGTACAAAGCACGTCGATGCATGTGCGAACTGTCCTGCAACAACCCTAGACCCCAAACGGTCCAAACGGCACCAAATCTTCCAGCGTCGGCCTCGGCTCTTTCGGCATTGTCGTCTCCAGAACTGGTCGGGGCAAAGAGTGCAAGTGCCTTCCTTTTTCCTTCACCGGTCTCGATGCACCTTAACGTCTTCATGCTGCAACACAATCTGCAACAACTACATACAACGTGCTTCAAGAACACCTCGCAACCAGCCTGAGAATATGGAAAGATGCTATCTCCAGCTATCTTTGCACTGTAGTGACTAGCAGCTAGAGACAGACAACATCCCACCTGGCGAGCGCAAAACAGGCTCGCTGGTGACGATGGGCACACGCCTTCCTGGCATCCTGGCTGCAGGCTTTTTGAAACTGGCTGCAAGCCATCTGGTCGGCGCAAAACTCTATCCGTCTTTCGCGAAGAGAAAGAAACCTTCTGCTTCTGCGATGGGAATAGTTGAATAGACTTGAGCTGGTTCCAACAATGGAAATGACAGGAGAGCACGAGGAGCGCGGCTGGAAGTACAAGCGCCTGGTCGCGGCAGAGGTGGCCGACGGAGGCGGCTCCTGTCGCTGCACTGCGCCCTTCGGAAAACTGCAACCAGGCCCTGGCATGATATTGCTTTGGGCACGTTCGCCGGAAAGTATCAGTGATCGCGTGCTTTCAGCACAAGAGAAGATGAATCGCAGGTGATCCAAACACTGGTATAGCCCAGGTCGCATCCAGACCTCCCTTACCAAAAGAAACATCGCCTCTCTGATATAAGGCCATGTTAACCTTACTATGTCTCTGCATCTGCAAGGGTGACGAGATTAGCAAGGCCTGGCCACCTGATCTACCTGCACTGACAAACCGAAGACTACGATGTGCAAGACTGTTGCAAGCATTTCCATTCAGGCGGCTGCAATGTGCGTCGGAAAATGTACTCGCACGCACACAGCCAAGCTATCAACATGATCTGCATGTATCACATGGCGGGCATTGCTAGAGAAGCTGTCAACGCCGCAAGAGCCACGCCCACATGCGCCTGAGTCAGCATCTTTACGATCAGCCAGTGCAGGCATTGGTCAAACAGACACAGAACGAAGCGGCACCAGAGGAGCTTCAAAGGAGTGCCCAATCACTTGTGTCTTTAATTTTGGGGTCGCTTGTGTCTTTTTTTCCTGGGTCGCTTGTGTCTTTCTTTTCTGGGTCACTGGTGTCTTCTTACTTCTTTCGAAACAACAGTCTCGAGCGAAAGTCCTTTTAAGCCCGTTTTGGCCAGCCCTGGCTGTCGGTCTGGGTTTACTCCTTTTAGGGCTTCGGCCTGGGTTTACTCTTTTTAGGCTTCGGGCTCTGTTTATTCCTTTTCGGGATTCAGGTTTCGGTCTGGGTTTACTCCTGGGTTTGCTCTTTTTTAGGGTTTCGGGCACCGTTTATTCCTTCTCGGAATTGAGACTTCGTGTTTTACGGTTTCGGTCACGGTTCAGTCCTTTTTACGGGTTCGGCCTGGGTTTACCCCTGGCTTCTTTCATTAGGGTTTCGGTCTGGGTTTACTCCTTTTAGGGCTTCGGTCAATTCTGACTCCTTTTATGGCGTCGGTCTGGGTTTGATCGTTTTCAGGGTTTCGGTTTCTTTCAAGCTTACTTTTCTCCGGGGTCGGTGTACCATGCTTTCGCTTTGGGCCTTCTTTCACTAGGGTTTCGGTCTGGGCTTACTCTTTTTAGGGCTTCGGCCTGGGTTTGATCGTTTTGGGTTTCGGCTGTGTTTCAAGGATACCTTTTGTTTCTTGCAGGATATCGGGTTGGGTTTACTTCTATTTTCGTTTTGAGCCTTGTTGCATTAGGGCTTCGGTCTGGGCTTACTCCGTTTAGGGCTTCGGCCTGGGTTTGATCGTTTTTAGGGTTTCGCCTTTCTTTCAAGCTTACCTTGCGCTTCTTTCAAGGTATCGGGTTCGGTTTACTCCACTTTCGCTTTGGGCCTTCTTTCATTACGGATTCGGTCTGGGTTCACTCCTTTTAGGGCTTCGGCCTTTGGGTTTACTCTTTTTAGGGTTCNTTTCAAGGTATCGGGTTCGGTTTACTCCACTTTCGCTTTGGGCCTTCTTTCATTACGGATTCGGTCTGGGTTCACTCCTTTTAGGGCTTCGGCCTTTGGGTTTACTCTTTTTAGGGTTCCGGGGCCCCTTTACTCCTTTCAGGGATCGGGCCTTCTCATTCTCGGGTTTCGGTCTGGGTTTACTCCGTTTAAAGCTTCGGCCTGGCTGTACTCCTCTGTTCTTTCATTCTGGTTTCGGTCGGGGTTTACCGCTTTTAGGGCTCCGGCCTGGGTTTACTCCNTCGGGTTTCGGTCTGGGTTTACTCCGTTTAAAGCTTCGGCCTGGCTGTACTCCTCTGTTCTTTCATTCTGGTTTCGGTCGGGGTTTACCGCTTTTAGGGCTCCGGCCTGGGTTTACTCCTTTTCGGGTTTCGAACTCCGTTTATTCCTTTAAGGGATTCAGGTTTCGGTCGGGGTTTACTCCTTTTTCGGATTCGGCCTGGATTTGCTCTTTTTTGGGGTTTCGGGCACCGTTTATTCCTTCAGTCCTTTTTACGGCTTCGGCCTGGGTTTACCCCTGGCTTCTTTCATTCGGGTTTCGGTCTGGGTTTACTCCTTTTAGGGCTTCGGCCTTTGAGTTTTCCCCTTTTAGGGTACGGGGTCCCTTTACTTCGTTTAGGGATCGGGCCTTCTCTTTTAGGGTTTCGGTCTGGGTTTACTCCGTTCAAAGCTTCGGCCTGGCTGGCTGCGCGCCTCTGTTCTTTCATTCTGGTTTCGGTCTGGGTTTACCCCTTTTGAGGCTTCGGCCTGGGTTTACCCCTGGCTTCTTTCATTAGGGTTTCGGTCTGGGTTTACTCCTTTTCCGCCTTCGGCCTGGAGTTACTCCTTTTAGGGTTTCGGGCTCCGTTTATTCCTTGTCGGGATTCGGGTTTCGGACTGGGTTTACTCCTTTTAAGGCTTCGGCCTGGGTTTACTCCTTTTTCGGGTTTCGGGCTCCGGTTATTCCTTTTAGGGATTGGGACTTCGTACTTTAGGGTTTCGGTCACGGTCGGGGTATACTCTTTTTAGTTTACTCCTCTGTTCTTTCATTCGGGTTTCGGTCTCGGTTTACTCCTTTTAGGGCTGCGGCCTGGGTTTACTCCTTTTAGGGTTTACTCCTTTTAGGGCTTCGGGCTCTGTTTATTCCTTTTAGGGATTCGGGCTTCGGTCTGGGTTTACTCCGTCTAGGGCCTCGGCCTGGGTCTACTCCTTTTTAGGGTCTCGGGCTCCGTTAATTATTCATTCTCGGAAGTGGGACGTCGTTTTTAGGGTTTCGGTCACGGTTCAGTCCTTTTTACGGCTTCGGCCTGAGCTTACTCCTGGATTCTTTCATGAGGGTTTCGGTCTGGGCTTACTCCTTTTAGGGCTGGGGTCTGTTCTTATTCCTTTTATGGCTTCGGTCTGTGTTTCAAGGTTTCGGTTTCTGTCAAGCTCACCTTTCACTTCTTTAGGGTATCGGGGTCGGTATACCATTTTTTCGCTTTGGACCTTCTTTCACTAGGGTTTCGGTCTGGGCTAATTCAATTTGGTGCTTCGGCCTGGCTTTGATCGTTTTGGGGGTTTCGGCTTTCTTTCCAGCATACCTTTCGTTTCTTGCAGCGTATCGGGTTGGGTTTACTCCTATACTCCTATTTTGGTTTTGGGCCTTGTTTCATTAGGGTTTCGGTCTGGGTTTACTCCTTTTTCGCCTTCGGCCCGAGTTTACTCCTTTTAGGGTTTCGGGCTCCGTTTATTCCCTTTAGGGATTCGGGTTTCGGGCTGGGTTTACTCCTGTCCTTTTAAGGCTTCGGCCTGGCTTTACTCCTTTTTAGAGTTTCGTGCTCCGATTTTTCCTTTTCGGGACGAAACCCTAAACGGAGTAAACCCAGGCCGGAGCCCTAAAAGCGGTAAACCCCGACCGAAACCAGAATGAAAGAACAGAGGAGTACAGCCAGGCCGAAGCTTTAAACGGAGTAAACCCAGACCGAAACCCGA
>BGNK01007425.1:753-17627 GCA_003297005.1 Symbiodinium sp. clade A Y106
AGAAGAGGTAGAGGAGGGGGTTCCAAGCCGCTGCGCCGAAGAAATTCCGGTGTCAGCTCTCCTCCTCGATAGGAAACGCTGTCTTGCGTTCGATAGACCTTGCTGCAAGCCTTGCGAAAGGCCTTCTTGCGAATGCTCTGGAATGAATTCTGGTGCATGCAATATGCGCCGTCCGCTAGTTTCGCCGAGCTGAGACAGTTCGACTCCTTTCACCCTGCGGATAGGTGAAAACCCTACCGNTTGCGGCGTTAGACAGAGGCCCGGGAATTGGGACCCGGCAGATCACAGCAACTCTCGACTCGTGGCGCAGCTATGGCTCTGTAAGAGGACAGTCCCTTAAGCTTCGCAGAAGGGGAGCCATTGCGAGCCTCTAGCGTGAGTGCCCCGAGCCCTGTTTGCACAGCTAAGCAGCCTGCTGTGATCCGTGGCGGCTACAACAACAACAACAACCACGACACCAGCAACCGCAGCAACACCAACAACACCAGCCACGGACACAGACACAGACGCTGACACCACACGACACCAACACCAACACCAGGAACAACAGCAACAACAAGCAACAACGATAACGATGTCAATGAAAATAGAAGCAACCAGGTATTAGTAATTAGTATCAATATTGAGACTTACATCCATAATTACAGTAATAAGGTTACAACAATAATGTTGATGATGCTGATAGCAACAATAGATACTTCGGAAATACTTATACTAATGACAAGAAGAATGATAATCGTTATAATATCAACACGAATATCAACTTTCACAACAGTAATGGTAATACTTATAGTATCGAAAGCCACGCGTCAGCCGCTGGAAGCGCAAAGTGGCACGTGCACGACGCCAAGGTTGCAGCCGCAGACGTATCTGACATGTGGAGAAGCGAGAAACGTTTTGTGATGCCGTGGCTTCATGCGAAGCAAGGGGAGTCACCTGTGTTTTGTTGTGTCACTGGTGTGTATTTCTCTTCTCACTTGTGTCTGTTTATATTGGACCTGACATAGGAGACCCTCGGCCCTTTTCAGTCGACGCCTCCAGATTGCTCTCACGCAACCAAAAAATCAGGTGAACTGCTTCCGGCGTGTTCTTATATCGTCACAAACAGCCACAGGTCTTATCACTCGTATGGATTCTTGGACTTTAGGGAATTGGGTTGGAATCTTGAGAAGGTCACGGCTTGGGGCCACTAAAGCTTTATGGATCCAATTTAGGTAAGTGTTGAGGCTTGCTTCTCAAAACCGCGAGCACGTGAATAATCCCATACTTTTCCGGTCTCCGTCTGAGTACATGCAAAGAAAAAAAACCAGAAGACAGAAACAACAATACCACGGAAGGAACCTGCGAAACCCAAAAAGAAGTGAAAGGCAAGCTTGAAAGGAAGCCGAAGCCACCCAGGCCGAAGCCCGAAAAGGAATAAACCCAGACCGAAACTTTAATGAAAGAAGGCCCAAGGCGAAAACGTAGTAAACGGACACCGGAACCCCAAAAGAAGAAAAGGTGAGCTTGAAAGAAAGCCGCAACCCTAAAACCCAGGCCGAAGCCCTGAAACGGGTAAGCCCAGACCGAAACCGAAATGCAAGAAGGCCCAAACCAAGGAGTAAACCCAGGCCGAAGCCCGAAAAGGAGTAGCCGAAACCCTAATGAAAGAAGGCCCAAAGCGAAAAAAGGAGTAAACGAACCCCGAAACCCTGAAAGAAGGAAAAGGTCATTAGGTTTGAATGAAGGCCGAAACCCTCGAACCCAGGCCGAAGCCCTAAAAGGGGTAAATCTAGACCGAAACCCGAATAAAAGAAGGCCCAAACCCTCAAAGGAGAAAGCGGGCCCTTGAAAGACAACTGAAAACATAGAAAGAGAAAACCCAGGCCGAAGCCCTAAAAGGAATAAACCCAGACCGAAGGCCTACTGAAAGAAGGCCCAGACCCTAAAAGGAGCAAGAAGTAAAAGGTACGCTTGAAAGAAAGCCGAACCCCTAAAACCGAAAGACCCCGAAACGCTAGCAGAAGTAGTAAAGGGCAAGCTTGAAAGAAAACCGAAACCCTACAAAGAGTAAACCCATGCCGAAGCCTTAAACGGAGTAAACTCAGACCGAAACCCTCAACCACAAAGACGACGGCGACCACGACCACGACAACGACGAAAACAACACCAACAACATCAACCAAAAGCGCAACCACAGCCAAGCCCAAGCCCAAGCCAACCCCAAACCCAAATTGACCAACAACGGCCAACAAAAAACGCACCACGACCACCACCACCGCCAACACCAACACCAACGTCAACCCCAACCCCAACAGCAACAGGAACAGCAACAACAACAACAGCGGCATTAACAGCAACAGCAACAGCAACAATCGCAACCCAACCGCAACCCAACCGCAACCGCAACCGCAACCGCAACAACACCAGCACCAATAGCCGTGGCCACAGCCACCAGAAGCTAGCCAACAAGCCAGCGCGCCAGCAAGCCAACCCAGCCACCAATCACCAGCTGGCAGCAGCAACAGCAACGCCAACACGTACACCAACACCTACACCAACCATACCAACAGGAACAGCAAAGATGACGACGACGACAACAGGAAGAACAAGAAGGCCCCCGATCTGCATGGCAGGGACAAAGCAGCTTGGTGTTGACATCCCAGAAAGCGCACCCTGGTGGGTCTGTGTGCAACCTGAAATGAAAGCCGGTGCGTGAACCCGGGCACAGCGGGACAATTTCTGGCTGCCATCTATCATCCATACTGATAGTCGTCGGGCTGCCGACACACTCCTGGAGCCACGATGAAGGTATCATGTCGTTGTTTTGCCTCGCGAGGGACGCGCGGTCAAAAGAGTTGGACGCGAGTGACGCGGAGCGCGACGCGGAGGACGCGGGCAGAGTGGGATGCGAGTTAGGCGTGGGGCGGGACGAGTATAGGGACGCGGAGGCCGCATGTCCTGGACTGTCAGGGCCTCTTGTGAGATTCTGTCAGACACATGAATCACTTCTCAGCTCAGAACCCGAGCGAAGTCGAGTGGGAAGCTCAGAGCAAGATCAGCTTGTATTCCTGCTTTGAAATGTCAGCTGCGACTGCGAGGCTGACTTGGAAGCAGTGAGCTGAGCAATGGCGGCAGCAGAAGGCTCCTCCGGCTCCGGCGGCTCTTCAGCCGCCGGCTCTCCGGCTAAGGCTTGGGAAAGGGAGGAGGAAGTGGAACACAGGAAGGCAGGGGGCCGAGTGAGCTGAGAATTTTGTTGGAACTATATCTCCAAGGCTGGCCGTGCCTACCATCCGATCTCTTCTGCTGAGGTGCGAGGCATGCGAGGCATGCAAGGCGTAGAGCGGCGTGCACGTTCCCACTCGGTTGTCTTTGGATTTGGAGGTGCTTCAGCTGCTTGGAGAGGTGCCACCAGGCGCGAGGGCGAGGGTGGGAGGCTCTCACGCGGCCAGAGAGCTGAGAGCTGAGAGTGCCATGAGGGCTTTCTGGCCGCTACAGCTCACGGCTGCGCCGGAGTCTCGGAAGAAGAGCGAGCTGCAGCGAGCTGCAAGCAAAAAGCAAAAGCCGAAGCCCCGCTGGCCCCGCTGGCTCTTCTCTGCCTAGGCGCCGAGGCGCGGCGGCCTCGGAGCTAAACAGCCGAGCGGCTGAGAGGCCTCTGAGCTCTCTCTCCGGTCCGCCGTCTTCCTCCGAGGCAGCGGCGCCGAGCTTCCGCGGTGTCCGAGGCTGGCGCCCTCGCGGCGCCCTCGCGCTCACTGCGCACTGTGCTTTAAGATCTGCGCCCTGCAGGGCAGCAGTGGCTTGATGCGCAGGCACGGCGGCACGGCCGGTCGGATCAGTCGGAAGCACGAAAACAGCCGATGTGCAAAAGCCTAAAAGCCCGCAGGAGCCTGCTCCTGGCCGCAGCTTGGCAGCACTTTTCCGGCCCCGCTTGCTCCGCTGGAGCTCGGCTTGCAGCGGCTTGCAGTCTCAGGTGGTCTTTCTGCTGCTTCAAGACACGGTCTGGTCTTGAGCTGCGACTGAGAATGCAGCCACGCCTAGCAATTTCGCGGAGGCCTCACACCAGAGGTCGCTGGCTGCGTCGCTGGCTGCAGAGCCTTCAAGAGCCCTTCCATTCGGGCACAGGTAGCCTCTGTAAGCGCAATTTGTGCTGATGAGCGGGAGAGCTTACTTGCAAGCAAGCGATGGCACTGCCATGGGTGATGCCGAACCCCTGTGCCGAAGAGAGAAGAATGTTCGGAACTGAGGGAGATCGAGACGGCAGCAGAGCCCTCGGACGCGGCGCCGCCCGTGCTTTTGGAGAGCGTGGAGGGCGCCGGCAGCACAGCTCGGAGCCGAGCCGAGTTCGATCAGGATCGGAATTTTTCGGGAAAATCCCGCAGATTCAGACAAAAGCTTTCACGCGCTCAGATGCGACAGGCGGCCGGCTGTGAGGACGTCATGGGGCGCTGCCTTCTCAGAGAAACGTAGTGGGGTTGTGCTGGCACGCGTACCGTGTGGCGGCACGCGAGACAGGCGCGGAAGATGAAGCCATCTCGCTGGAAGTCCTCTCCAGTTGGGATCCCAGGGCCTTTTTGGGGGGTTCGAATTCCTTCTCCGACGGTGCTTGGCGGCAGGACGCGACATCCTGTGCTCCAGCTGAGAGATCAGAATCCCATGAGACAGACTGCACTCGCCGTGCGGTGCTGCAGGGGCTACCACCAGATGCTCCTGGCCATTCACGAGCTCTGGCGGCAGAGGGCGTTGTGAACGTGGATTCGGAGCCAGTTCGGCCAGCGGCGCTCTCCGAGGACTGGACATCCACCTTAAGACGAGGACCCGGAGCGCACCCAGCGGCGCCGCACCCAGCTACGGAAAGCTCTGCTGAGTTTGGGGGATTCGGCTTTTCCTTGAAGTCCTGGCCGCACCACACCCCCCCGGACTGGCAGACTGACTAGCGTCGTGATTTGCCACGCCTTGCCAATTGACATGCGGCATTCTGCAGTTCTATCGTAGGTACTCAGCAACGGTTGATGTGACTTCAGCCTGCAACTGCTTCCTGTACCAGTGCCAGGGTTAAGGCGCCTTCGTAATGTCCTGGCGTGTTTCCTCACGCGTCGCTCCATATGTATACACGCCGCGTTTATGATTGTTTATGCATTTTTGCCTCGTCGCACCCCCTCATAAGTAGGCGTCGGGCAGCACCACAGTCGCAGAGGACACCAACAGTTTTCTGTCATCGGAGCCCCTTGATCGGTGTAGTCGGTGCTGTTGCCACTCGACGAGGGTTCCCAGGAACAGAGCAGCGCAGAGATGCGACCCGGCTGTGGCTCCGAAATCTCGTTCTGGAGAAAGAACAGCAGCTCAAGACCAGATTGGAGCTTGGATTGGAAGCATGAGCGGTCAGCGCCGAGGTCTCGGGTGCATCCGGCGGCACGGTCGCCGAATGCCTGGCGGCCGAAAGCAACAGGACCGGACGGGGAATCTGTCGAGAGCACTCAGAGACTCACAGCGCAGTGCTCGAGGTACTTGGACTTGGTGAAGAGGCCCAGAAAGACGGCCGAATGCCGTTGAGGCCGAAGGAGCAGCGACTGCGTGGAAACGCGTTTGCGAGGCTCCGGAGCGCCTTCCTGGCCTCCCACCGGCGCCGCTCAGCTCCGCAGAGTAGAGGAGAGAGGAGAGGAGCGCAGTGGAGCTGAGGCGCCGCGACTGCGAGGGGCCGTTGGACCCTGGAGAGGCCGAACGGGGCAAACGGGGCTCAGGGGCGCGGGGAGCCCCGCGTCCCCAAACAGTGTGGTTCTGTACCGATGTGCTGGTCCAGTCTCGCGGAACCTCCAAGGCAGGGCCTGGGATTTTGCAGCCCTCACACTCTGAGTGGATCCCGGATCCCACCAGCACATGAGAGCAACGATCTTCAGATGTCTTCCTGCATGCTGCATGCTCTTCTTCGTTGGCGAAGCTCCTCTTGTTGCGCTTTCAGCGTTGAACGTCTTTTGAGGCTGTTCAGGTCCTGCCCTGGGTCTGTGAGCTCACAGCTGGGATTGTTTCCGAGCCTTGTCACAGAACTCGGATGTCGGAGTCATCTGTTGTTGTTGCTGGTGCTGGTGCTGGTGCTGGCGCTGGCGCTGGCGCTGGCGGTGCTGGTGCTGGTGCTGGTGCTGGTGTTGTGGGTGTCGGTGTTGGTGTTGGTGTTGTTGCTTTTGCAAGAGCTCGCTCTTGCTCTTGCTGGTGCTGGTGCTGGTGCTGGTGCTGTTGTTGTTGTTGTTGCTGCAGTGGTTGCTGTTGTTGTGGCTGTGGCTGTTGTTTCTGTTTTTGCTGCTGTTGCCACTGTTGCTTTGTTGCTGGTGCCGGTGCAGGTGCCGTTGCTGCAGCTGCTGCTGCTGCTGCTGTTGCTGTTGCTGTTGCTGTTCCTGTTGTCACTCGTTGCTGGTTCGCTTCTCGGCCTTCTCTGGCAAGTTGAAATTCAGGAGTATTGCGACTCTCGAGATGTGCGAACCTGCGGTGTTCGCCGAGCACGCCGTTTGTAGCGAGATGTGTGTTAACTGTCGTGATCGGACAGTCGGAACTGGTCGGAAGGCGGAAGAAGCCTTGAAGAAGCTCTTTGGAGCCACTTCGAGAGCCGAGGGAGTCAAAGTGAAACTCCAGAAGCCTTCGACTGCTTCCTTGGATGCAAGGGCGGCAAAAGACTAAGACGCCTCCCTACACCTCCGCGTGCCTCCGCGTTTCCGCGCGTCTCAGCGCCTCCCTGGGCAGAGGCAGACGCAACTGAGACCAGAGGGCTGAGGAGGCTTCCGGCCTCGCGCTTCGCTAGCCGTGGCCTCAGAGCTCAGCGCCGCAGCGTTCAGTGCCAAGGAGAGCTCTCCTCTTTCAGCTGCTCTCGTGCTGAGGATCTGAGCTGACGCAGTGAACTGCCCGCTGCTGTAAGCCGTTAATTCGAGACGAGACTGGGGAAAGGCGGAGAAAGGATGGATGAAGGGAGCGGTCACGCTGCCCTCGAATGGCTTCGGCCTCTATTTTCTGTCTGAGGTGCTTTTCCCGAGTGCACCGGCCTTGGGGTCCCTTTGCCTGCAGGGCCCGGGCCCAAAAGGGCAGAGTCTGCGCCGCAGAGCTTCCGCCGCTTCCGCCAAGGCGGAGCTGTCGCCTGGTCTTCGAGGCTCCGCGACGTCCAGTTAAGCGAAGCGGCCAAGCGGCGAAGCAGCGGCTTTGCGGCTTCGCGGCTCTCCTCGAGGTGACGGCGGCGGATCCCAAGGCGACGTTTGCCCAGGTCGGCGGTCGCCGAGAAGAGAGCGGCGCGAGCGGTGCGGCCGCGGCGGGGCTGCGCCTCTTCGCGCAGGTGGGCATCGCCAGGGTCGGGGCTGACGAGGCACGGGGGCCCGGGCCGGGGCGGAGCTGCGAGCTGCGCCGCGCGGACCGCAGTGCGCAGTCTTAGCTGAGGCGGATGGCTTTCAGGAAGCCGCAGAGTCCAAGCTCTCTGCGAGGATCCGAGAGTCCGAGAGTGCTGGTCATTTCCTCTTGGGGACCGTAGCTGCAGAGCCCGAGGGCATTTGCTGTGGACCGTGTTGACTTAAGCGTGCCAGCTTTCCAAAGCGGCGCCAAGCAGCATTCCAGACCTCGTCGAAACCTGCAAGATTAAGATTTGGAAGAATCGCACGACAGTGGTCTGTTGCAACCGGGATTTGGCCGTTGACATCAGCGTCGGGACATTTTGTGATTGTGTGTTTATTAAATTACCGTATTGCACGGAACTAACGGCTTGTGCTTGTTGTCGTTCCTCGTCGCTCCAGTGTTCACGTGCTTCAGGTCTTCACGACTTTGCTGGACGCTGTATGCTGGACGTCCTGTGGAGACATTCAGGTGCTCAACCCGACCCGACCTCAACCCACAGACCCGGAAGCAGGAACAGTAGCAAAGTGCTGGTGACCGACTTTCGTTCTGTTCGTTCAGCAAGCAAGTGTTTTTTGTTCCGTTCACCCCGTTTTCCAACTACCTTCGCATCGCGGTAGTTTGTGCCAACTGGCTGAGAGGCCTGCGTGCTGTTTCGAGGTTTTAGTCTACAGCGTGCGCGGTTCCTCGGGTTTTTGAACATTTGTTGTCTGTTTTTGTGGTTCGTTCTTTTTGTTGATTTTACTCGCGTTGCGATTTTGCTCTTTCCGGGTCCAAAACACGAGGTTTTGCTGTGTTTAAGCGCGTTTTAATGCTGGAAGGGCCGTTTTGACTGCACTTCTACTGTACAGGTTATTAGAGCATCCATGTGCCAACCATGTTAACGCCCACAAAGCCCACAAAGCATCCATGTGCCAACCATATTAACGCCAACAAAGACTCCGTCCGTTCCCACAGAGCATCCATGTGCAAACCGTCCATGTTAACGTCCACAAAGACTCCGTCCGTTCCCTCAGAGCATCCATGTGCCAACCATGTTAACGTCCACCAAGACTCCGTCCGTTCTTACAGAGCATCCATGTGCCAACCATGCTATAACGTCCACAAAGACTCCGTCCGTTCCCACAGAGCATCCATGTGCCAACCATGTCAACGTCCACAAAGACTCCGTCCGTTCCCACAGAGCATCCATGTGTCCATGTGCCAACCATGGTATATCGTCCACAAAGACTCCGTCCGTTCCCACGGAGCATCCATGTGCCAGCAGTGTGAAAACAGAGTGTGCGCCTCTTACACTCCTCTTTACATTTTGACATATATTCATGTTTTTGGTTAACTTCGCCAACCTCCCCTCCCAAAATAGTCCTTCGGAGCCAACATGCCGTAAACTAGGGCATGTGCCAAAACGCAAGGCGGCAGGTCAGCCACCTTGCGCTGGATGTTTATGTTAAAAGAGTGGTTGGCCTGCACTTCTGGATCAGGTCGTTGTTTCACGATCGGTATTCTTGTCTTGCTTTCAGTATCGCCTCCGTTGGCGTTGTAGTCATTGTAGTCATGTCAATACTCTTAAGTTCAATCTTCAGCTTTCACAGTAGTATGTGTCACCTTGATTGCATTTCTCTTATGGTCTTTGATCCGTTCCTAGCAACTGTCACACTGTCGTCACTTGTTTGTGAACTTCAACTGCGAGACATCGATCAGTGGGCCAGTGCTCCCAAAGATGGGCGAAACAGACTGAGTTGTGGTCCCTTTTAGAGGCGACTCCGAGTTGATCTCACCCTGCTTAGGAGTTGAAAATGCAGCATGTCATGTCTGCAAAAGTCGCAGACCTCACCCAGTGAAGGCTGCGGCGCCTTCGGCTCGTCGAGTGAAACAGACTGCTACTTTGTGACTTTGTGCAGACTCCGCGACTCCGGCAAAACAGGAATCCTTGACAAAAACGACGCATCTGACAGGCTTTATGCTTTATCTCATTGGCACAATGCTTCTCATTGCTCTTTTTGAGATGTACTTCTGTCCGGGAATGCGTTCAATCATCCAACAATACACCTGCGTTCCAGCGTCGTGTATCGATTTGGGACATGCTACCTGCTTCTCTGCGCTGGGGATTTGATTCTCAATCTCCGAATTTTTGCTGGTTAACTAATACCTCGGCGCGCCGAAGCGTGCAAAAGTCCAAGCCGAAACCTTTACATGCCAATGCTACTTGTGAAAGTGTGCTCAGTTGACAGCGTGCACGAAGCCTGGTAGTCAAGTTTAGCTGTTGTTGTACAGTCCTAGGTGTAGGAAACCAGCAGCACTGATTGCAAGTGACTGACTGCAAGGGCCCCTTTTGGGCCAAGGCTCAAGCGGGAAACGACCAGTATTCACTGTGGTAGCGGAGCCACTGCCCGATTGCGGGCCAGCGCTCGTTTTTACACTTAGTTCGCCCACTGCGCTCGTTTTTACACTTAGTTCGCCCACTGCGGCGATTTCCCCTCCTCGCAGCCATGGCAGCTGGAGGGGGATTGCGTTACAACCCTAAACAACATGATGAACCCGAGCTTACTAAAGCGGGATTCCTAGTCTATAGTGGTTCCGTTCAGGACTACTATGAATGGGAAATCCGCGCGATGGCTAAGCTCCACGCGACGAAAGCCGAAGAACGGTTTCGCTCGGCGCAAAGCTTCTAGAGTCACTCAGAGGCGATGCTTACATAGTTGCCCAAGACTTGGGGCATGCTGTGTTGAAGAAAGAAAACGCTATCGAGGAGATAATCGAAGCGGTGAAAAATCAAATCTTTCTTTTGCAGGCTCAGGCAGCCAAGGAACTCTCCAGAGTTGGCTCCAGCGTAGGCGGAGTCATGTCACGTCAACCCGGCGAGAGTATGACTTCATACACCGGACGACGTAATTAAGAGGTGGTATCGCAAGCTTAAGGAGCTTGATGATTCCTTGGAGATCTCGGATACCATCCGAGCTGATCTACTTTTAGACAACTGTGGATTAGATCCACTGGGAGCTAGGCACCGCATTAGGTAAACGTGGTAACCGCAGAGAGACGTGATCCAAGGCTAGTCTTGGACAGCACCGTCTGTGGACTCAACCCTTCAGTCCACCTACCGGAGCGTGTTGCAATGCCGTCAACATCCGATGTGCACCGCACCTTTCTGCATGAGGACTGCTTCGCACAGTCAGTTGCACTGTCTCTTGACCTTAAGGCAGCGCACAAGTGCGTTAAGGTAGAAGACAGTGACCAGGGAACCCTGCTGTTCCAGCACCGTGGGAAATCTACACAGTGTGTCACTTTGGAGCACGGTTTTCTGCTTATTGATGGCAACGCGCCGGCAGCCTGATATTGCGATGTGTGCACGCACTGCTCTGTGAACATCCGCATAAAGCTTGGCTATACGTAGATGACTTGCTGATTCTACTTAAGACGTATGCACAGCAATGCAGGAGCATCCTTAGTGGTAGCACTGCTTGCAGCTCTGAAAGCCCCCATCAGTTGGAAGAAACCACACAGTTCGGTGCACAGGTTACCTGGTGCGGTTGGAAATTCTGCGCCGCCGCGGAAACCATAGAGCTGGTACAGCCTAAGCTTTGCAAACTAAGGGAACAGCTAGGCAAGCTTCAACAACTTAGCAAGGTCCCATGCAAATCGCTGGAAGCCGTCCTAGGACGCCTCACTTGGGCAACCACCATGAGCAAGCACCTGCGCCCGTTCATGGCCCCACTCTACAAAGATCTGCACAGTGCAAAAGGCACCTTGCACACCATTGCCCCTGCAGCATGGCAGTGCTTTTACGACGCACTGGATGACTCGGCCAAGTTGGCGCGCACGCCGCTTGGCTCCTGGCTGCCACGCAATGCACAACTCCTAGAAGTAGGAACTCTCAAGATTAATAGTAAACGGGATGTGCCTCGAGTCCCGCCTTCGCATAAGCACCAATGGGTTCGGCCAGCGGCCTCGGGAGGAGGTGATCGGCGACGGCGGGGGTGCAAGAGGCCGTGCCCGTGGCCGTGCTGGGCGTGGCTGTGCTGGGCCTGGGCGCCTGAAACGGAGGCGGCAGAAAGGTGAGGTCTCGAAAACCATAGTTTATAGAAAATGGCCGGTGTTTTTGCCTCACCATATGGCGCAACGCAAGCTCTGATTAAGGGACAAGCGGCCCCGACACTCATGCCGCTCGTGTGCAAGTCCTGTGATGCTACAGTACATGTCATGCTGTTGTTAAGTGCTCCGCGAGTATACCTTAATTGAATGCATCCAAGGCAAAAGGATATGGACTGGCTGTCCTCTTGGAACCATGCGAAATGCGAACAGTGGGGGCAGCCACTCAGCGGCATCACACATATCGGCTTCATTAATTGTGCACGAATTGAAACAGGATACGTGTCCTGTTCTGTGTGCATGCGGATCTTGCAGGTGCCACCCTGTGCAAGCATTCAGGGATGAGGAGAAGTCCAAAGCGCTCAAAGAATGTCCTCCATTACAAGTTCCCTTTCGCAGATGCTTGGTTGGCATGAATTTGAGATGTGCTGTTGACGTGTCGCTGGATCGACATGGGTGACCATGTTAATGACCATTGCCATTGAACCCAAGGTAATTCGAAGCGTGCACCTCGCATACGACCAGAACGGCAAAAACATGACATTGCACAACCTGCAAGAAGCATTTGCTGCTTCCCTTCGCAAATGCTAATGCTGCGATCCGACAAAAACTGCTTTGCCCGGACACAGTACGCTTCAATATTGTGCCGGCCGCGGAGATTGGAAGTGGAAATCTGAATGGCTGCAGGAGCTTCACGACTACAACAATTGAACCCTACCACGGGACGAACCTTTTGCAGAAGATGCCGCTGCACGAGCGACGTGCAGCGCCGGCAATGGCTGGATGCGAAACATTTGAGCTGGTACGAGCCCGAGCTTGTGTCACAGCATTTGGATGAATCTATGCCGACCAGCCTTCCCTTGCGAGGCATTCCAGGCTACCATCCCGATATGGAGCAAGCTGATACCCTTCACAACTTGTGGTTGGGCCCGGGGAAAGATACTTTGGGCAGCCTTTTCATGGATGTGGTACAGTACCACCCTGGCTTTCGCGACGACACCTGGGAGAGCGGGCTGCAAGCCTTGTGCATGCGATTGCACGACTGGTGTGCGGAGGTCGGCCTGGACCGTTCATGCATCGATGAACTCAGATACTCGGACTATATATGTTTTTTGTCTTCAGGGCGCCCCCCCCCCAAAAAAAAATAAAAATAAATCTATACATATGTGTAGATATAGGTTTCTGAAACGCATTGCTGTTGTTAGCCGTCCCTCTATATATACCCATCGAAGGCTTGCAGAAGCTCTCTGTGGATGCCCTCATGTACGACTTTCCACAGGCTTTTTCAAAAGCCTGGAGCAACCGTGTTGGACTGGCTTTTGTGGCAGCCTTTCTTCGAGAGTCTGGACCGCGATTCATAAGAACATGTACCAGGATGCAGGATGCATGCGTGTGTATAGTGCTTTGAAACCTTCTAGTCTTAATTCCGTGCTGAGGATACACTGGTGGACGAGCTGAAAGTTCCTGCTACATGTGCCTGGGCCGTTTCGCAAGTTGGAAACACGATGGACAAAGCTGGGCACTGGTTCAATGAATCTGAAGCAGCACAAATGGTGCAGTGCGGATTGCTTTATGTGCAGTGCCACGTCTGGCTTGCCAGGGAGGCTCTGTTGGCTGCTCGACCTCGTTACAAAGTGCGGCCGCGCCAAAATTTACAGCTTGTTGGAGCGATGAGTCGTACATAGGCCGTGTCTGTGCGATCGGCAAGAGCAATGCTTTGCATCCTGTTACTCTCGGCTTGCGAATGCTGCAGAGACTCGAGATGCAGCTCAACGCACACTTGGCCGGGGAGTGAAAAAAAGAGCTCGTGATGGACGAATGCGACAGTTCAGTTGTCCAGCTTTGTGTTTCGGCATGAAGCTTTCTTTACATCGAGTCTCTAGAGCTCTTACCAATTCGAGTCTCGATCGATCATCTCAATCTTTCACACACATATATTCTCGTCTCTCTTTCCAAACTTGCAATTGTTGGGCCTGGCAATGCAGCGGGGGGGCGTGGCCGGATCACGTGTCGCAACCAGGGCCCGGATCGACGTGATCAATTCGATCCTTTCCTTTCGATTCTGAATTCAATCACTCTCGATCTCCTATATATACTCTGTATATATATATATACATATATAGATATGCATGCAAGTGTGTGTACCTGTGTGTACATATATATATATATATATACATGTGTGCGTATATATATATATATATGCATGCATGCATGCATGCGAGACATGAGCATATATATATATATATGTTGCGCGGAGATATACACCCATGCACACGTATACATCGACAGCTGAGCTCGAGTGAGGGAGAGAGAAAGAGAGACGAGAGAGAGAGAGAGAGGAACGATTTTGGCTCACGTGCATCAGCGCTGATGTATGTTTATGGCCGGACACAGTTTTTATATAGTGGTTCCTAAATTTATGACAGGATCCAGTTCTTTATCGTGCTACGCAAGAAACGCCCAGTATCTGTTTGGCTCGGAATTCCAGGATATATCATAGAATTGTGAACTTTGCAGACACAGATGAGGCCGTGGAATCTGGCTTCTATCTGGCACGCCTATCGTTGGTAGCTGAGCCCCGACAGCAGGGCTAAGCAAAACATGGTACCGGACACCCCGAGGCATGGAAATTTGTTTGGTTGGTGGCCGCTTGCAACCTTTTCCATGTTGAAAGACTCGGTTGTGATAGTTTTCTTTGTAGAGAGTTTCTCAGGCGAGCCGAGACGGGGCTACCTTTAGGGATCCTCGAACGGCTACCCAGGACTCCACATGGCGGCCAGAGGACCTCCCGTGGGAACCCGGGCTAGCTTGGGTACCGAACTATTCCTCGGTTAGAGAGCATCGCGACTTTGTCAGGCCAAAGTTGGACGAGGATGCCTCGGAGCACTAATGGAGAAAATGACCCTCGGCGAGTTCAAGGCTAGGTTCGGCGAGGCGGCCTTGGCCGTGATAGTCGAGGACGAGGAGTAGGATACGAAGCGGATAATCCACGATGCCACGCAGGCGTGAAGGTGAACAACCGGATAAAGTGCCGCGACAAGCTCCGGGCTCCGGGGGCTAGGGAGAAGAAGCAGCTTCTCCACGAGCTGGAATCCGAGGGCGAGGTGTGGGGGATATCTCCAAGGCCCACAGGCGATACAAGCACCAGGTTGCCAGATCGACGAGGAGGAGACGATCGATAGCCAGCTTGTCTACGTCAACAAGGTGGGGCTACCCATCACCTGTTGGGGCCCGGCTATCCTCTGGAGCTACTCCTGTATGCCGATGCTGGGTCCCGGAGGGTGAGGATAGGAAGACCTCGCGAGAGGATACACGGATAAGAAATCCAACGAATCCCTCTTGAAGAAGGCTATGACGACAAAGTATCCTTCCATGCTAGTTTTAATGGAGACGGCTGAAGAGCTATCCCACCGGAACTGTGAGCTACAGCTTCAGTGGATGCGGAGAGATCTCAACCAGCTAGCGGATGACCTCACCAACGAGGAGTTCAAGTCTTTTGACCCCGGCTTGAGGATAGCCCTCAGGGGAGCGAACTCCGTTGGAGGATACTGGACCGGCTACTCGTGCACTCCGATAGTTTCTATCGGGAGCTAGGAGTGCGAAAGCGAGAGGCACCGGCGAGGGTGCCACGTTTCTGCCGTCAGGTCCGTCGGCTAAATCCCTGGTAGCCTGAGTGGCTTCGCTTAGGGGATGGCTAGCCTGAGGCTCGCGACAATCTCCAGGCTAACTGGGATTTGTGCCACATCCATGAAAAAAGGAGAGTCTCAGCGAGCTGCTGTGTTGCGAGCTCGTTGTCGCTACTCGGCTAGCACGACTACTCTAGCTAGTACCACTTGGTGGCCTGCAGGGGATGGTGGTGGGCTAGATTGGGCTAGTGCACGTGCCTCGTGACGAGGGACGAGTTACGACTATGTGTGCTAGCCCCACAATTTTCCCACCGAAACGTGTTTCGGCTAGAAACGAAGTTTCTACTGCTATCTTTTTGCTCTCTTTGGGCTATTGTCTCCAACATGCCAGAGCAGAGATAGCATGACTTTGGAATGGCGAGGAATCTTGCTTGCTTCCGTGGCCATTCTGGTTGAAGTACCCACCCTTCCCACCCTGGGGATGGCTAGCCTGAGGCTAGCGACAATCTCCAGGCTAACTAGCTAGTACCACTTGGTGGCCTGCAGGGGATGGTGGTGGGCTAGATTGGGCTAGTGCACCTTTGGCAAAGACATGAGAATCGGAACATGCCCTTGCTCGACGATGTCAAATTCCGTGGGCTGGACCACGTACTCCTTATCGTACATGCACAGAACCAGCTTCTGGTTGCACTTGGTCGACTCGGACTCGCAAAGGTGAACTGAGACGTGGTCTCAGCGACGTGGTACCAAATACCACAGTCGGGATTGTGCTCGCAGAACTTCATCAGGTCCTGCGCTGCCACTCGAGAAGCCATCGCTCTGGTGCATCCCAAATCCAAAACCATTGAGGTCGGTGTAAGGGGCTGAGCGATGAAAGATGTCTTCTCTTCNGCTGCCACTCGAGAAGCCATCGCTCTGGTGCATCCCAAATCCAAAACCATTGAGGTCGGTGTAAGGGGCTGAGCGATGAAAGATGTCTTCTCTTCCTCGGTGGCCATGAAAGAAAAGTTTGACGGATCAATGTGGTCAACGAAAAACGTTGTGGCAGTAGTAGTAGTACCGCCTTGGGCTGAGTCGGCAAGCTGGGCAGACCCATCCTTGGAACCGGACTTTCCGTCCTTTCCGCTGTCCTTCCCACACTTGCCTTTTCCTTTGCCCTTCTTTCCTTTCTTTCCTTTTCCTTTGACTGCCCAAGCTTCTTCGGACTCGTACCAGGACCAGTCATCCCAGGGCCCATTGCTGATCATTCCATTGACCGTCCTGCCATTGTCCTTCAGCTTGCCAAGCATCTGTCTGATCGTCGGCAAGGTTTGACCTGCCTTTCTTCCGCTTGAAGAAGCGCTTTCCTCCGGATCCCTTGCCACCTTTGCCTTTTCCTTTGCGGCGGCCTTTGAATCCTCTCTTCATCTTTCTTCCTTGGAAGCGCCTCTGAAACCATGTGTAGTCCTCTTCGTCGTAGACCCAGAAGGCATCTTCATCTGCTTCAAGGAAACCTTCTGCGCCATCTTCCTCGTCCTCGACCCAATATCCTTCATGGTTGTCCAGGTAGCCCTCATCGATCACTAGGAAGGTCTTCCTGCCNGGAAACCTTCTGCGCCATCTTCCTCGTCCTCGACCCAATATCCTTCATGGTTGTCCAGGTAGCCCTCATCGATCACTAGGAAGGTCTTCCTGCCACCATGACCGGAGGGAGCGAGGAGAAGATTATCGACGGAAGTCTTGGTTGTGCAAAAGATCTCGAGATAAACTTCCCGAAGCTCGTTGAGGCGGTAGTCTGCGAGCACGCGGTTCCGATGTGCCATCAAGGATGTCAGCACCTGT
>BGNK01007426.1:3263-16994 GCA_003297005.1 Symbiodinium sp. clade A Y106
CAGTGCCGACTGCACGGGGTCACCCAAAGAACGGGCACCCGCCTGATGCAACCCTACACGCCGCCACAGCAAACACCGCCGGTGACTACAACAACACAGAGTACGGGGACGCCGTTGGACCAAAAGACTGCCTTCCGTACGCAAGGGGGCTTGCACCTTCTGTTTGAGCCTGAGGCAATGGATGCATGGATGACAAGACGCATCACTACCAACGATGAGGGGGACTACGTGGACGCCCAAACGGGGGAAACCCTCGGAGCAGCCGAGAAAGCCGACTATGAGGGGTACCTCCACCGCCTGGGAGAACGATACCGTGTGGGAGAACAAGCGGACCGTTTGGTGCGCATAGTGGACAAGCACCTCCCAAAGGCGGACGCGGAGAACAGAGCCTACGTTATGAAATACCCTCACAAAGTACACAAAATGCTCAAGAAAGCTTGGGCGCTGCGCAAAAGACTGCGAGCCAAGAGCAAGCACAAGAAGGGGGAGAAGGTGACGAAATGCAACCCAGGAGACAGAGACGCAGAGCCAACGCCTCCGGAGCCAGCCGAACGACCTCAAGACGAGCGGGGGAATCCAGAACCGCATGTGACAAAGGATGCCAGTGACGCAGAAGCAGCAGCCCCTGCACAAGGAACGCGCTCAAGACCAGCGGGGGAACCTCCTGCCGCATGTGACAACGGAAGCCAGTGTCTCAGAAGTTACGCCACCTGATTGGGGGGGCGAAGAGGAAGAGAGCAGCCCGGAGGGGCAAGACAAAGCTGGAACAGTGGATGCACAATTGCCATGGGGACCAGCTGGAAGACCGTCGGACCAAGAAGCGGGACAGATGAGGCCCAGCGAACCGACGGGGGCGCCACCTAGCCACAATTCCGGCCCGACGGACACGCCCTGCGAACCGGCGGGGGAACCGCCAGCACAGCCACGGAGACCGGACGACGACGGCAAGGGGGAGCGACCCACCGTGACCTTGGTGCCGAACCTAAGCTGGCAAGTACAACATGTTCAAGAACACATGGCACGACGGAGGAGGGACAGAGCAGCGACTTGAACTNCACCGTGACCTTGGTGCCGAACCTAAGCTGGCAAGTACAACATGTTCAAGAACACATGGCACGACGGAGGAGGGACAGAGCAGCGACTTGAACTGAGACCGAGTGAGTGCAGCAAAAAGCTTTTCAGTGACCGTGTGCATGCCTGCGGGGGGACCTGTGTTGTTGCTTGCTTCTTACTGGTTGTAGCTATGACTGCCACCCTCCGCTTGCATCAGTAAGCCCATGCCGGGGGACTTTGTACTCTATCCAGTCTTCTACCGCCCTTTTGCAATTTTATGACAAGCCTTTTACCGCTTGCCTCAACCCGTCGTGAAACGACGAAGTCTGATCCGCCCTACTGCCATAGCCTCCGCCCGCTGCTACTCAGCGGGGCTCAAATACCTTTTGCTGGGGGAATAATTAACCGGNACCGCTTGCCTCAACCCGTCGTGAAACGACGAAGTCTGATCCGCCCTACTGCCATAGCCTCCGCCCGCTGCTACTCAGCGGGGCTCAAATACCTTTTGCTGGGGGAATAATTAACCGGCGAGACTCGACCCCTATGCCCAGCAGAAGAAAGAAAAGAAAGAGAGAGAGAGGGAGAGGGGAGGGAGGAAACCTCCTGCCACTCACAGCCCTACCTTCCCATACTCATATCTACAAGCTCAGAGGACAGCTGTAGACCGCCAATTTTGGAGCACACTAGTGAGGTTGCCAACGTGCAAGACACTCCAAGAGGAACAGTCCTACACAGTCTTCTCACAGCCTTGAGTTTTCTGCGGAGTTGCTTTCGAACGAGTTGCATAGGGCCGCCCAAAAATAATTTGCGGATGCCGATACGTTCATGGTGTCAGTGTGGTGTTGGTCCTGTAGTCGCAAGTGAAAACCAGCCGGAACCCGCCAACGGTGGAGGGCAGCGACAAGCTGCAAATCAGGGAACGAACGCGCGCGGGAAAGGGAATAGGTAGGCAACTGTGCTCTCTTAGCTGTGGAGGACCGGCACGGGGAGCTTCCCTACGACATGGCCAGCAGCGACGAGACCCGCGCTGCTTTGGAGGCTCGCAATCGGAACTCATGAGACTTCCCCTCTTTCGCGGATCCGAGGCCTGGGATTCTGCAAAGACGGACTCTCTGAAGGAGGCACCGCACCCGCCGCACCCTCACTCACGGCAAGAAATCCGTCAAGTCGCTTGCGAAGGAAAGAGCCAAAGCGATAGACGCAGAAGACGAGAAGAATGTTCGCAACGAAGAGGTTGCCGCAGTGCTGCATTGCCGGTCAGCTTCTCCAGAATTACCAATGCGGCACGGCTTCAGGAGCGCTTGCAGCTGGCACGGCGAAAAAAGACAGCCAAGCTCTGCGAGCTCACTGAGCAGGGGCCGCGGAGGGAGGCTGACGGGCGAAGCATGGAGAAGTTCAGTCGCCTGCCGTAGGCAAGGCGACAAGGCTGTGCTCGAGCTTGAGCTTTTGGATCTTGACCGCAAAGAGGCAGTCGATGGAAATGATGGAAGCGTCTGTTTCAGCCATGGGCCATTGAGCTTTTGACATGTCATGGCTTTTCGCCAGATCCCCGCTTACCGGGATGATCGAGGGAACAACATCCTGCACTTGGCGGCCACACATGGTGCTGCTGGCATTGCACGCCGACATCTGTCACTGTCTCTTCACTGTTTGCTCATTCCAGGTCGACAGGAAATCGTGACCCTGCTTTTCGAAAGCTTTGGCAAGGAACCGAGATCAGATGTTTTCGCATTCTGCTGTGGGTGAAAGCGAATCGGCTTTTGTCAGGCTTTGGGGCAAATCCCCGTGACTCCAAGGGGTGGACACCAATAGCAGTGGCTGCTTTTCACGGCCACAAGAAGATTTGCCAGGCTTGGAAGCTTCGCCCATGATCGGATCATAGGTCGCGCATGGAGGTCCTCATGGCCAGAAAAGCCGATCCGTTGATCGAGAATGCCTACAGGCACTTGGCTCGGTTTGCTACTAGCAGGAAATCCAGTGGCTCCAGCCCTTTTTGATTTCTGCTCACGGGTCGTCTCGCTTGTAGCCTTCCATGGCGTTTCTTCTAGGAGTGCAGGAGTGCATGACATGTTTCAATTGCTGCGATAGCTTTTTGCAGGAAGGCAGTTCTTGCTCGGGCAGCGAAAGTTTGTGCGAGTACCTGCACACCACGAACCGTTTTTTCGCAACTGAGGGTGGTCTTTATTCCGTATCATTCAGTGTTGTGCGGTTCCCCAGCGCATCTTCCCACCGACCTTCCGCACTCACCTTCTCCACTCCATCCCGCTTCAACTCCACCCCACTTCTCGGTCAAGAAGAAGAAAGATTTCTTGGACCGACTGCGCTTGGCGCCAATTCATCCTATGAGACCGGATGAGACCGGGACGCGGGGAGGTCGTGCCGGGACATGCAGGGGGGAATAAGCTGGGCAGTTAATATTAGAGTTGCCTGTTGTGAATTGCGGTGCAGCTTCCCACGGCGAATGTGACCTGGGTAGGAAAGACGCCTTCGCCGTCGCCAAGGATGATGAGATCAGAGAGACGTTGAAGTGTTTCTGCCCTGGAAGTGACGGTTGGAAGTTCGTTCTAGTGACGGACGCACTTGCCAGACACGTTCGTGCGACCAGGCGTGGACGCGCCGTCCGAGGCTGGGCGTTTAGTCTGAGTGTTGCGGTGCAACTTCGATCCTGGAGCTGGTTTGGTGATGCAGGTTCCGATCGCAGCGGCGAGCAGCGCCGCAGCAGGCAGAGCCATCTGAAATAGCGACGAGACATGAAGCAGCAACCCCAAACCCCAAACCAAGCTCTTGATCACCCAGAGACAGTGCGAGGCACCGAGAATCCAGGTGAGGATGCCTGTGTGGAAGAGGTGGAGCCCGAAAAAGCCAAGGCTTGGATCGGCAGATTGGCAGGCATCTTCAGTCAAGACATGCGAACGTCTGTGAAGGCCAAAGCCAAGGGGAAGGCCCATCGATCTCCATCGTTTGTTCTGGCCTGGGCTCCTTTTGACCCGGTCAATGTGGGAGCCAGGTTGATGGGTGCTTCCTTTTGCCTTCACAGCCTTTACATGCTGCACATCTCTTCCTGTGCTTCGTCTCCTTCCTGTGTGACTGATAAACTTTCGAAGCACGGAGCGATTCTGCAACTGCGTGGTGTGTTGTATGGACGAAGCTTCTTCTGGAATATATCAGCTCCCCCACCCCCAGCCAGATCAACTTGCCAATTGAAGATGACCGACCCTGCCGTCGCTGGAATGGAGAAAATCATGCAGCACCAGTCTCTTCAAAAGTAAAGTCAGTTTAAAGCGCAGTGGACTCTAGCTTAGGATTCTTTCCAAGGCTTGCCGGCTTGCTGGGAGTTTGGGCAGACTTTTTGCAGCAAGTCTTTGTTTGCATTCGACTACTGACGGTGCTCGCTTTTGTGGCTGTTTTGAACATTGTATCTGAACGGCGACCGGTCAAGGGGGGGAGGAGAACCATGTCGATACTCCACAGAACGGCATCGTCTGCTTGAAGCTTAAAGCTCGCTGCGTCGAAATTTGTGCCGCATGCATTGATGTCTTGACTTCTTTGTCTCTGATCCTTGTGCGGGCTGCTTTAGAATGGTTGTTGACGCATCTGGTGCATCGTTTGAGCTCGACTGTGCATCAACCTGGCTTCTCCAAATCGCATGAAGGTGCAACACAGAGGATCATACATGCACACACTCTCTGGAGGAATCATACCAAAATTGCCAGGTTTTCGGGTACAGGTGTTAAGGCCTATCGCAGGCGGAGCAGAGGGAACTTGGACCTTCGATTCGCTCCGATGTTTAGAGCTCCTTCTCGGGCTCACTGCCTTCAGGCGAAGGCTGGTGCAAAATCAGGTTTGGGCCTCAATTCCTCGGACTCCTCAGGCAGAACTCGAATTCGGCCTCTCTCTGGGATCTAAGGCGGGAAGCCAAAGGCTAAAGCCAAAGGGCGCTAGCAGCTAGCTGCCTGCATCCTCGATGGGGAGCAGCACTGTAGGGCCAAAGTGCTCCTGCCTTCACAAATGCCCAGTCAAAAGAGCGAGGGCCCTTTACTTGTGCTGGGAGGGGTTGTGGGGGTCTGTCGTCACCAGTTCTCACTGCAGAGATACGTCTCTGAGGCTCGCCACCAGTGCTTTTCTACATTACATGCTTGTTTGGACGGCAACTCGGATTCATCTCTGGCGAAACTATGTTGTGTGAGCTAAATCCCACAACTTTTGCACAGTAATCGCGAAACTGCGAAGCTATGGACCTCCTGACACACGACGACTTTGGAAGCCTTCACTCGCGATGGAAAGCAGGGAGGGAGCGTCAGGTGCAGCTGCGAGTCTCACTTGCTCGTGGCCCTTGGCTGCCTTAGCATCAAACAGGTACCTCGCGGAGACAAGCCCAGCAGGCGGATCGTTTCCTCGCATGCTTGGAAGGCTGTGGTTCCTGATCCAGGCAATTGTTGCAAAAGCGCGACAGCATCAGAATCCGATCGTCAAATACATCCAGCCCTGCGCTCGATGTTCGTTTGGATCACGTGTCTGGACATGCGGCCATGCGTATGCCGCGACAGGTCTACTCCTATCGACTTCGTTGAAGACCCTGAGCTGAAGCCAGATTTCTTGGCAGGCCACCAACTGAGCGACACCTACGATTCGCCTACTGATAATTTCACCAAGTTTGCTGCGGGAAGGACCCGAGACGGCCGTGCTTTTCATTAGCCTCAAGTTCCAGTGCCCTGTCAGCTTGGCATCTCCCCGCATGCCCCAGGCCCGACAGAGTTTGGTTCCGACGTTATCCACTTGATCTCAGGGTTTACATGGCTTATCTGTTGCGGCAAACGTGTCTTCGGAGAGAAGAAACCAAGGCGCCTCCATCAAGACTACTTGAAGGGCAAAGTGCAAAGCTTAGGCCCGCGGCCATGGCCGGATGCGAGCGGAAGTCGGAGCTACGGAGCTACAGCCAGCAGCCAGCAGGTGACTTTCGCAACCGCGTTCTGCTCTGCAAAGTTGATCTGGAGCAGCCGGAGGAGACGCTGGAGCAGGCTCTCGAGAGATCTTGCCATGCACACATGGCCGGCCAGCCCTTCCAAGGTCACACTAGCAGCTTTTCATGGAAAGCTTTCCCTGCTGCTGGCTTGGAGTGATGCAGAGGTGCTTACCATCTCGCTTGAAACATGCGAAGCTACGACCTGCTGTAGGCCGCAGCTTACCTTGAGACGCTGTATCGGTGTCAAAGCAAGGGGGCTGAGGAGCTTTAAAATGCAGTTAAAGCATCCTAACAACAGTTACCAGTTCTGTGTGCATGATGCAGGCACTGAAGCGTCGGGTGACGCAGGGAGACAGCAGGGCGCGGCTTCAGGAGGTCCTGACCACGATCAAGGCCCTTCCAAAGAACCAAATATCCCACAGCCTGTCTCCCCTGGGCATGGATGTCCCGTAGATGGCATTACTGGTGTCGGTGTTGGGTTTTCAATCTCTTGGATCGGCAGGGCATCAACAAGTCGGACGCTGCCTCCTTGGCATCCCGCTTTGGGCACCTCGGCTCGGCAGCTGCAAGCCACATCAAGCAACAGGCTGCTAAGCAAAGAAACGTCCCTACAGGTCCTTTGCGCAGATCGCACGCTCGACGGAGAAGGACAGGTTCCGGGCTTGGAGATGCGCTCAAAGCTTTCCCCAATCGCAAGGAGTTCCTACACTGCCACGGCATCGGTGATAAGAAGGCCTTTGCCGGTTTGGGACCAGGAAGGGAGAGGTCTCTAGAAGCAATGGACAGGTGAAGCAACTGACGGCCGTGCTGCACAAGCCTTTCTTTCCAAATGAGCAGAGCCATGACCAAGGAGAGCAAGGGTTCTGAAAGTAGTGGCCTTAGAACCCAAGAGCTGTAGCTGGCCGCGTCGCAAGCGCGTGCTACGGTGTTTACAGCGTGCCGCACAAGACGATGCGTGAGAGTTCGAAAAACGGATCGCCATGCCACGTGAGGTAGTTCCTTCCTCGTGCTGGGAACGGTAGCAGTCGTTGCCTGTCACCCGTAACGTGAAGTCCTGACTGCGGCGGTCGGCTTATGCTAGCATCACAGATGGACATAACTTGGTAGAACAAGCCCAAAGGAATGGCGTAGAATGTTTGTTGGTCAGGATGACGTGCCTTGGCCGAGAGACAAGATTTATCTCAGACCTTCACATGTTGTGTGCTCCTCTGACAACAGCTGTGAGCGTACAGTCGGTCTAGTACATCAGAAGAGGTTGTATTCACAGCGCGAGCCTGCCGGCATCAGCCGCCACTCTGCTGTCTGAGGCACTCGGTTGTCCAAAGCGAGCATCGCACCGAGAAGTCTGAGCAAATGTCGTTGCCATTGGCTCAGCCTCGACTCGAGGCGCACAGTCCACCAATCCATGCATGCAGACGAGATCATCTTCGAAGCCAAGGGAAGGGGTGCATTAGCTGCATTAGCACGGTGATGTGCCATCGAAACTGCGATTGAATGCAGAGGAGGTCCGTCGGAACTGGCTTCAGCCAAGGCCGGCAGCGTCGAGACATTTCCCGAGCTTGCGGAACATGCAAAAGACCAGATGTTCGTTCAACAGGCCGCCGACGTTGACAACTTGGAGGCGACGGACCAGCCTTGCGTCTACACGGTAGCGGTGGCGGCGACAGTGTGATGCTGTTAGGTACCCGGCATACGTGCTGTACGAGCATTTTTCAGGTGCCTCTGGGTTTCATTCGGCAGTATCGGATACTCTCAACTCCATCAGGAAGCGGCCGGCCTCTGCTCCGACTTATCGAGACTTTGCGTGCGCTGCCTTGCTGATCTGATATGTTGCTGCATGGAGATGCCAGAGTTGCGCAACGTGTAAGGCGGGGGGCTTCTGGGTACCAACCGGTGCTCCAGTCATGTTTATGATGTTCTCAATAGGTTGCCTTGACATTGTGGTGTGCTGCAGGCAACTCTAAGTTTCCACTTGTTCAACTTCGAGGACGCCGTGCTGGCAAGTTGTGTCGCCGGCTCAGCTTTCGTATGATGGGTGGCTTTCTGGGGATGCGGGAAGTTTCGTCCTCTCGCCTATTCGGAAGGCTCATGAAATCGAGCAAGCTTCAGGAGCTGCAATTCCGCGGCATTCCCAGCAGACCTGTCGAGTCCCAGTTTTAGGGAGCGTTAGCCCTGCAGTGACGAGCGGAAGTACGACCTTGATACGGTACGTCACGTCTCAAACATATCTGGGAGCATCTGGGAGTTTCACAGAACTCAGCGTCGCAAAGGCCCGCAGTGCGGCCAATTCAGTCGCCGCTGGATCGGAGACGGAAGAGCCTCGCAGGCTCGCTCGATTGAAGCGCACCGGCGCAGGAGGATCAATCTTTGGCATGCCAGATGAAATCATAGATGAATTTCTGGCGACACGAGATGGTAGCTTTGTCGAGCGCTTAACTAGACAGCGGTCTGGGACGATAAGTTCCAAGCTCTAACATCACGAATCACGGACGATTATGTGACCTGTAGCTTCTCGGGATCCTCTCGGGTCTTTGGCTTTGGCCTCGGGACTCTTTGACCGGCGATCGGTGGCACTGTGGATTCTCTTGCTTTTGGCATATTGTAGCAGCAGCTTCCGGGCCTTTTTCTCGGTGGAGGCCGGCGAGGCTTCATGCGTCCGCACCTTGAGATGTAACCGCTCGAATCCACCACTAGAATTCCAGATGTATCCACGATCATAGCATGCTGAGGGAGGCCGCCTCCTCAAAAGGGTGCGTACCCCGCAGCACAGGCGGGCAGCGGGGGCGGGGGGGGGGAGCGGTGTTGGGGAAAGTCGATCCAGCTTGTCCACGCAACTTGCTCCAGACTCCAGTTTGTTGAAGTAGACTGAGTAGACGCCTGAGTTGGCGAGCCAGGCTGCCAAGCCCCCCTCTAAGGGTCCCGCACTCAGAAGTGCACACGAGGGATGGCTGTGTAGCAGTGTAGTGTTGGCCGAGTGGCACAGCCGCAGGAAGAAGGATTCAGGCGCTGTCGTGAAAAGGGTGTCACCCATCCAACCACATGCTCCTTCTTCAGGCTTTGATGCGGCGGGGATCAGTCTTGAAGTTACACATCGTGCAGAGCCCTTGGCAACTGTCGTGGCGTGGATAGAAGCCACGTGCCGACATTTCAGGTCCGGCATCCACCACTGGTTGGCCGCAAGGTGTCGACTGGGCCGACCGGGTTTCCGAAAAGCCGTGTTCTTCTCAGGACGTGCAAGCCTTCACGCCCTGGTTTGCGGGTCACGTTGGTCACTTCAGGCCGACCAGCCTCCGCCGGTGCAAGGCTGAATCATGGCAAGGAAACCCTGCAGGCCATGGGCACGGCTCCGCTTCAGAGCTTAGACTTAGACCTGTTGAAAAGGCTGGCAACGACAGCTCGATGCCTGGACGTGATCACCTGCCGCAGCAAGTTGTTGCTTCCTTGCCTTGATGCCCTGTCCCAAGGCACTCCATGCTTTGCGCGAGTATGGCATCGGCGACCGCTAATTGCCACTTGAAAACCTTTTGTTGGTGTTGTCCTGCAGTTGCAGATGCGTGGTTTTTGTAAGCGCCGCAGAGGTTGCAGAGACTGTTGTGTGATGCTGGGGTGCTGCCTGTTGCGTTTGCAATGTGGCAGCCTTCTGTCGTGGGACACTCTCTGCTGTCAGTTCGTGCCACCTTCCGCTTCAAAGTTTTCCTACTGAACATGGGACAGGGGATGGGGTGTTCAACCACCTCGAAACCACCGTGGCTACATGTCTAGGCATCGTCGTTGGTTTGTCTTTCTTCATGCGACATGTCCGGTGTTTCTGTAGCCCCTCTAAACTCTAAACGCCCTGTCGGCAGCTTGTTGAAATTCGCTCGCAGAGATAGTATATTATGCAAGCCGTAGCAACCGCACGCCTGTAAATGGGGCTGGGCCTATCATGCTGTTTTTTTAAGAACTCAGGGTTCAGAATGTTTAAGATGTGAAGGTTTTTAGGTCTCAGCATATAGCCACCAACTGTGAGCGACGCAGTTTGTGAGCCGGACGAGGTTTGGAGGCAAGGTTTCGAGGGGTGGAAAGTCAACAAAAGGTCGGAGACCAATCGCTGAGGCCGCCAACCAGCTTCAACAGAAGGATGTTGCAGGACTTGGCCTGAGTCGTGGCGTGGTGGCAAGGCCAATTGAATGACGGCTCGTGCTGCAGGCTTCGGCGACACCGTTCTGGAAGGATACCCTCTCAACCTTTTGGAGGGTGGGTAGTTGAGAGCTGAAGCTGCTGGGGTGGCACAGAAGTTGTTTTTCCCAGTGGTGTGCTGCCACTGCAATGCGTTTGTTCCCGGCCAAAGTTTCATGCCCGGCCGGCAGTCCAAGATTTGCCTGTCGGATGTTGAATTCAGGAGCTTGGTCAGGCCTGTAGTACTGTAGATCGGTGTGGACGAGTTTTGTGAGTCGTGTCAGAAGTTGCAGCGTTGAAAAACGAGTGAGCGGTGATCACAAACTCTGTGACACTCGGGACGGGTGCCCCGGTGCCAGTGGAGGGCAGGTGATCGAAGCCTGTGATGCACGGAAATTGCTGCATCAAGCGTCTGCTTGTATTGGACATGAACATCATGAACGCATGAAAACACCAGGACCAGGCCTTTCAGATGAACGCCCCCAGCCGGCACCACCCCCCAAATCTGCAAACAGTCTATCGCATCACGATCCTGGCAGGGCATGCGCACGGTGCAACTGCATAACCTATATAGAGCCTGTGTGATCGTGACCTCAGCAGCTGGTGGCATGGATGGTATTGAACTGCTGGCCCGTGCCAACAGCAACGATTCCGAGAGGACAAAACTGCTCAAGCAGGCAGCTCGTTGCCTGAAGCTCGTTGCAAGTAATGACTTCTGGCGTGCGCTATCGCTTGAGGTGCTCCTGTCCTCGTCCAAGCTTCACAGGGAGCTTCGTGTGACCTTGGGCACACCTGCCCCCAAAGCGAGCAAGTTTGGCACCTTTGTACCCAGCGCCACGCTCAAGAGACAAAAGGACTGCACAGCATGTTGAAGGGTGCAAGGCATGTTTCAGTCAACAGGCAGTGCACGCCCTCAGAGGAGTTACAAGCTGCAAGCCCGTTGGCAGCGTCGTTGAAAGAAAAGCTCGAGCTTTGTGCGCAAGGCAGCCCGGGGACACTGATTCCAACCAGCCTGCCGCAGCAATTCATGTGAGTCCCAAAAGCATTGCTCTATTTCGCAGGCGATTCCGACATTTGCGAGACTATGACGCCTGGACGAGAGCTCTCGCCAGTGCTGAGGTCTTGCGGGGCGAGAATCGGCAACCTTTCAGATAGGCTTTCCGCAGTGGAGGCCAGCTTTGACATGGTGGCTCATCTTGGAGACCTTAGTGTGAATGTGTGCTTCCCGTATACAACGCACAGGGACAGTTGGTTCTGCGCGGCGGTGCTTTACCTGCACGTGAGGAGTCATGCATGTGGTCAAGACGTGCTAGGACATCCTCTCCCTGCTCATAAGTCGCGAGGAGGAGGAGACCCATCTCATCGAAATCGTCCCAAGGGGACAGCAGGCACAGAGCACTTTCAAAGGATTTGGACGTGGCATCAATGCGATGTGTCAAGCAATTCAAACGAAGGACTGAAACAGACAGGCCTAATGCAATCTCATGGCTTACATGCTGCCACGTGTAAGAGCACAGCTTCCCGGGTCACAGTATTTATCAGCCAGCAGGCCTCAGCAGCAACGCGGCACAAAGCCGAAGCGGCTGCAGAGCGGGCCCTGCAGCAGCATGCCCGCTTCGCCGCACTGGAGGCCGCAGACACATTGAGCAGCAGTGAAGAGCAGGAGTTTGCAGGATTTGGCTCGGGCTCATCGTGCGAAGGACTTGCAAAATACTCTCCAAACGCGGTTTTCATACGATGACCTGCTGCGGCCCTACCCGTTCAAGTTCCGTGACGTCAGACAGAGAACGACACTGGAAGTCAGCACAAACAAGGGGTCGTCCGCACCCTTGAATCTTCACAGAGTCCGCGGTGCTGAGGCGGCAGGCATTCCCGCGCAGGTCGCGCTGGAATCCAAATCTCTACCTTCTGACAGACGAGACCTTGAAGAATCCGGCTGAGTTCAAGGAGGGAGACCAAATTAGATTTACATTGCGTGTTCCCGTTGCTGGTGCTCTGCTGGGCTGCGCAGTGGCTCTTCGTTGTCTCTCTAGTAGTAGCAGTAGTAGTAGTAGCAGCAGGAGTAGTAGTAGTAGTAGTAGTGGTGCATTGCCCTCTTCTCGCGGAGTTCCTGCGTTCGACGTCGGGGGGCAGACATATGTCCGACGGCTCATGGCCGCTTCGCACTATTGGCGAACCCCGCGCAACTAAGTCACACAGGAAAATGCTTGCTAGTCCATGGGATGCCCGATCGACGCCGATTGGCTATCCTGGGCAATCCTGGGTGTTCCGGATAACCAGGCGGTCTACATCAACAAACTGGGCACATTCGGGCTATTTCCAGCCAGGTCGTCCACCACGAGGATAGCGGCTTGCCGCATCAGGATCACCCCTTTTCTGTTGGGTCCCGGCTAAGACCTCCTGCCACATGCCGACGAGCTCGGGTCCTTGGGAATAGGGGAGAAGGGACGGCGGGGAATTTGGTTGGGCTGCCTGCTCCTCTCCGTTTTGGGATATCCCTTCAAGTTGCCCAGGGATGGAGACCGAGTACTCATCGTACAAGCCGTGTCGGGGAAGAGAGCTGATGGGTTATCCACCGGAAAAAGGTGAAGAGATGCAGCAACGGCTTGGAACGTTGGGGCTTTGCGGGAGTAGACTTGGACTGGGAGAAAACCTTTGTTGGGACCCCTGCGTGTGTGGTCGGCGGTTAACCGACCGATCATCCCGATGAAGCTGCGGGTGTTCACGGGATGGCCAACTTTGCTCTGGAGATCGGCTACAGCGTTCGGTGATTCTCTCCTTGGGGTTCGGGCAGAGCCCGAAGGTTGCCGGCAAAGGATGGAAAGCCGGGCTCATAGCATCGGCGAGAAGTGGATACGTCGCCCGTCCGCCTATAGCGGCGCTTGAACCGCACGCGGCCCTCGTCGGGATACGGAGGGTAGGCACACCTCGCGAGTGGCCATCAGGGGCGAGACGGATAACAAGTCCAATGATTGACTCCCCGAAGTCTAAATCCATGGTAATTAACCTGAGTGGCTATTCATGGGGAGGGCTAGCCGAACGCTAGCGACCTGCTCCAGGCTAACTGCGATTTTCGTTTTCATCCTGATAAAATCGTTCCGGTCAGTGCCAGCTTTGTTCTTTGCTCTGTGACTGTCGCTCAGCCAGCTCGTTCGCTCTTTTTACGGCTATCGTACCTTGTGGTCTTTCCGGGGATGGTGGTAGGACGCCAGCGCACGTTCTTGTTTTTGTTCTTGGTTCTTGTTGGTTGAAGTTGCATGTTTTTGCTTTTTGTTGTTTGTGGCTTGTTGTTTGTTGCTGTTGTTGTTTGTTGCTGTTGCTGCTGTTGCTGTTGCTGCTGCTTCTGTTGTTGTTGTTGTAGCCGCCACGGATCACAGAAGGCAGTGCAGCTGTGCTAACCAGGCCAGGGGTGCAAACTCTAGAGGCTCGCAACAGGCTCTTTCCTGAAGCGTAAAGGTTGTCCGACCGACTGAGCCATATTGCGTGCGCCCCAGCCTAGAGCCTCTGTGGTCGGCCGGGTCCCAATTCCCGGGCCTCGCAGCTAACGTCGCACAAGA
>BGNK01007427.1:0-15408 GCA_003297005.1 Symbiodinium sp. clade A Y106
TTTTCCCAATCAAAAAAAAACTTTCTCTACCAGTTTACAGGCAAGCCTAGGAGAATCCGGAGATTTCGTCCCCATCAAAAAAAACTTTCAGTACTAGTCGTAGTCGTAGTAGTAGTAGTCGTAGTAGTAGTAGTACTAGTAGTACTCATAGTAGTAATAGTAGTAATAGTAGTAGTAGTAGTAATAATAATAATAATAATAATAGTAGTGGTGGTAGTAGTAGTCGTAGTAGTCGTAGTAGTAGTCGTAGTACTAGTACTAGTTGTAGTAGTAGTAGTAGTAGTAGTAGTCGTAGTGGTAGTGGTACTGGTAGCAGTACGGTTGATAATATAAATCCTGCATTACCCATAATAAGGAATATACCATAATTCCCATAGTTTAGGGTTCTTAANAGTACGGTTGATAATATAAATCCTGCATTACCCATAATAAGGAATATACCATAATTCCCATAGTTTAGGGTTCTTAAGTTAATGCAGGATTTATATCATCAACACTAGTAGTAGTAGTACTAGTAGTAGTAGTAGTAGTAGTAGTAGTCGTAGTAGCAGTGGCAGTAGCAGTAGTAGTAGTAGTAGTGGTAGTGGTAGTGGTAGTGGTAGTGGTAGTGGTAGTGGTAGTAGTAGTAGTAGTAGTAGTAGTAGCAGTAGTAGTAGTAGTCGCGGTGCTGGTGGTGGTGGTGGTGGTGGCCTTCCTTCCTTTCCTTCCTTTCCTTCCTGCCATCCGTCCTTCCTTCTTTCCTTCCTTCCTTCCTTTTTTCCTTCCTTGTAGTAGTAGTAGTAGTAGTAGTAGTGGTAGTAGTAATAGCCGCGGTGCTGGTGGTGGTGGTGGTGGTGGCCGTCCTTCCTTTCCTTGCTGCCTTCCGTCCTTCCTTCTTTCCTTCCTTCCTTTCTTCCTTCCTTTTTCCTTCCTTCCTTCCTTCCTTCCTCCCTCTCCTCGCCTTCCNTCCTTCCTTTCTTCCTTCCTTTTTCCTTCCTTCCTTCCTTCCTTCCTCCCTCTCCTCGCCTTCCTTCCCTCCTTCCTTCCTCCCTCTCTCTTCTCGCCTTCCTTCTTTCCTTCCTTCCTCCCTGCCTTCCTTCTTTCCTGCCGTCCTTTCGTCCATACTCCCTTCTTTTCTTGTGTGACAAAGGGAAAGTTTTTTTTTGATTGGAAAAAAGTTTTTTTTGATGCAAAAAAAGTTTTTTTGATGCGCATCCCGAAGAGGACGGCCACTGCTGTAGCGCACGTGCGCCAGTCAAAGCACGTGCCAGAGGGGCAAGGCAAGTCATAGCAACAAGGCAGGTCTTGGATGTTCTTTCGGGTGCGCAGGGTTCTCAGTTCGCGCTTCTCAGCTCAAGATTTATCTCCGATCTGTCTCACACAGCATGGCAAAAGACAACGTCATGACCTCAACAGACTTCCATCGTGGGCCCCAGACACAGACACGGCTGCAAGGCAAGAGATTAAGCTCTATTTCCTTCTGGTCTCAAATCAGCCGAGAATCAACAGATTGACGTGCCATGACGGCCAGAACATCGGTAGCTATCGAAGGCAGATTTCTTCGCGCCAAGGCTTTAAGAAGGGCGGTTGCAAACTTCGGGGTGCGATGCCTTGCAAAGCAGTCGATGTGCTGTGGCTTGTCAAGTACACAGAGCACTAGAAAATAAGCCACAAGCAAATGCAATGAGCCTCACTGCACAGTGCTGCTACTGGTAGTGGCTTGGGACAGCCTACCCAAACCAAATGCCCGGAATTTGCCCAGATGCCACAGCTCCATCTCCTCTCGCAGTACAACAGCAACTTCCTCTTGCGAAGGCGGAAAGCGTTCGGCCAGGTCCACGAGTAGTTTTTCCAGGTTGCCATGGTTGAATCGCTTTCTTTGCATCGCGTGATGGCCGGGTACCACCGCACTGCCACTGTCGCCACTTCGGCCGCAACCCACTCGCCAATCTTGCCGCTCTGGAGATCGCAGCTGTAGCGGTAGCGCCTCTCTGAGGGCAGTTTTCAGTGTGAGAAGCACACGGGCTGACTGCACATGACCGGGCGAGGCCTCCCATTCAGGAAAAGTGCTGCCACAGCCATTGCACGGCGTTCTGAGTGCACGTAGCACTCTGCACAGTCCCTGCTGTGACCATCTGTGGTCACGCAAAAGCTACGGAGAACTCGCGCTAATCATGTGTGGTCAACTTCGTGCTGAACTTGCAACAGCTGTCTCCTACCCTACCGATGAACAGCATGTCCTCGCAGTTCTTGCCTGAATACCGTATGCAGTTTCCAGCGGCATCATACTCAATAGACTTCACCTCCCACGCAGATGAAATGCAACACGACGACGCGAAGGTTGGGTCACGTCATGTCGATTTGAGATTGGAGCCGAGTTTGACCACTTACGAGACAGGAGCGCCATGGAGCGCCCGGGCACCCTGGCCTCCACGGTCATCTGGATCCTTGCAGAGAAAGCAACGCCCTGGCATGCCCTGGCCCACAAGGCTCTCTCTCGTGCTCCCGAACCTTTGTTGCGAGCGAGTGTCTTTCGAACTTCCGTCTGGACCGTACCAGTGCTGCCTTCTTTCTGGATCTGCGAAGCACAGCTGGACACACGAGCCAGAGTGTTCGCGATGCCATCACGTGGTGTGAGCACAGCCGGATGTCAATGTCACGGCTACCTTTTACCTTTTCCTCCGCATGAGGCGCTGAGATGCCGTACGCCGCCAGGATGTATTCGCTCGATTTGCTCCACAACATGTCTGCACGTTCGCGGGCCGTCGGCTTGCGGACGCTGCATTGTGATCCGGGACACGAGGCCCTAGAGCCATTGGCCCAACAGTTTGAAGATTTATAGATGTCGTCGAAGTGCAACCGCGCATGCGGCGAAGCACTGTGGGGAGCGAGAGTAGGACGATGCCTTGGCCTTTGAAGTCGTCTCCATCACAGTATCAGCGACTGGCCACTGTAAGGGGGGCAGGCCGGGCTCCTCAGGGCTCAACGGGCTCGCTGCGCGCCGGATGTGATGCTGTCGCCTCCCCAGGCGCATTCTGACAATGCACCGTGACACCGGCCCAAGCAACGGCATGCACTGTCAGAGATCCCCTGATGGTCAAAGGCCAAGCTGCTTCTGCCGGCTGTTTCGCATCATATCTTCCAAAAAATACCTCCGCCTCATGCTGCCACATCTGCTTACATTGACATGCCATGTCACTCAGAAACGCAGTTGTATGCCCTCTGTCTACTTGAATCCTTCAAGACTGCAGCGAATTCGGCGATGATCTGCACCACTGTCATGCATACCATGCCGTCAGAACATCTGAAGACAATATAGTTTTGCGAAAGAGGATCGGTGTAAGACGCCGCAAACCAGCACCTAAGCTCTGTGGCCCGTGGGAAGGAACCATCTGCAGCACTGGAGACGTGCTTCGTTCATCTTCCAACGGCAAAACATTTCGACTGGAATGGCTTAGATCAAGTGCGTATGGAGTAAACTGCCGTTACTACTGTGATACATTACGCATATTACTGTACGCATTTGGCGTCATCTTTCGGCTCGGCGCCGGAGTCAGAAAACTTCTGCCCCAGACTTCGTCTCTTGCGACTCTTGCAGTCGTGGCGCCCAGAATGCAAGGCCGACGAGAGCATAGGCTGCATCCTTGCGATTTAACCGCTGTTGTTCGGCATCGATTCCTTAACCTATGAACCCACGTACGGCAAAAGCCTCTCTGACTTGTGGTCTGAGCCCAACATACCCCGACCCCATCACATCCTGTCGCCCTGGTGCATCTAGGGTCTCTCCGTATCCCTCTAAAGCCCTCCAGCCGCGGCTTCGCTTGCATTCCCTCGATTCCGATGCTGCAACCCCTTGCTTGCAACTTGCGTGGGGCCATAAGCTGCAGCCAGTAGCTAGTACGCCGAGTATCGGCTGGTCCACATGGCGTCGCCGTGCAGTTGAAAGCCTTCCTGAGCAAAGCGGCGGCGAGCAAGGCGGCGAGCAAGGCAGAGCAAAGCTATGCAAAGCTGTGCTGGCCCTGCCCAAGGCTCCAAAGGAGCTGCTTCCGAAACCAGTATACAACGTTGTGTTCACCTGCTGGGTTACCCCAGGCGATGAATTGCAGAAACCACGAGAACAACCCGCAGCAGTCTGAGAGGACGAAGAAGAGTATGCCTAGGCTGAGGCAGATTGGCTTTCAACCCTGTTTCGACCCGCAAACACAAGGCAAACAGAAGCAGCATGAAACAGACCAAGGATCAGTTGCTTCCCAACCTCGGAAGAACACGTGGCGCTGAACTCGGTGGCTGGCATTCTAACAATTCGGTCGGTCAGTCGGTCGGGTCATACGCCAGCGGCGCGTGGACAAGCAAGGATCGGCACACCGAAGGACGCCAGACAACGGGGTCATGTGCAAGTCTGGCTACTTCACGGTGACCGTCCAAAACTTCAAAAGCCGGTTTCCTAATTTCACTGATCCACTCACGTCTCGGTCTCCCAACTCTTCTGATAAATCTGTGGGTTGCAGGCTGCATTGTTCCAGGGATGAGGGCAGTTTGGTGCATCACATGGTCGTGTGGGCATCGCAGCAACAATTCAACGCATGCAAATGCTGTGGACCTTCCCCACTTTTACATAATTCACGAGAGACAGCCTCACCTCACAGGCAAGACACCAGCGGAAAGGTGCGTAAAGCCAGGCGAAGCGAAGAGCTGCTCGTCCCCAGAGAGTTGGGCGGTGTGCCAAGACGTCACAGGCAAAGTAAAGCAGTGCATGCCTCACACTTTCTTCTCATCAGCGGCTACGAGCAATGACAACACTGATCGCCGCTTATCGAAGAAACAAACCTCAGCGACTCCGTGTGCTCTTGCTTCTGCTGTCAGAGCCGTGCCCACCCCTTTCCTTGCAATTCGGACCATGGTGCAAACAGAAAGCAGCGAACATGGCCAGAAATACGTCAAGCCGTTTCGAGTGATGCTGTAGCGCGACATGCTCCGATCCTACAAGCAGCAGTAAGGCTGCTAAGGTGCATCAGGATGGCAGTGCCGGAGGTGAACAAGCTGTAAGAGAGCGACCAAAGTCGCTTGTTGAAAGGCAGCCAGCCCGACAGGAAAATTCCGGCCACCGTGCAAAACGCTGCTAGCATTGCCCAGTGTACCATAACCTCCGGAGTAGACTTCAGCAGTCTCCAGGCGTGCCCAATGTGCAGACCCAAGAACATGGGTAGCACCGCGCTCAAAGTCGTCACCATGCCCTGCAGGGAACACAGCTAGAAAATGTGTGATGCCAAGAAGATCCCTCAGGGCCTCAGGGTCGAAGCCGAAGCTTGCGGCAGCAGTTGGACTCACATTGCTTCCGGCAATGTAGAGATGGTTGATGCCCAACACGCAGCTGTCCAGCCAGCCCACGCTGCTACATCCCATCCTGGGAAGTGAATAGCCAGTCTAAACGGTCTAAACGTGCCTCTCCACGCTTAGATGCCGGTCAGTGTCTACGAAACAAGCAGGCTCAACTTAGATCGGCCTAATTACCTCGTTCTTGATATGCCGAAATGCAAACAACGGCTCCCTCACCGGGCGACGCGTGGCACTAGCTCTTCTTGACAAGGTTCAGGGCCACTCTCATGTGTGGTGTTCCAATGCTACGCTGACGCCGATTGTCAGGCATTCTTCAAAAGCTCGACCCCTCCAAGGCTGCATGGTCTTGAAAATTATTGCCGCCCGAGCTTGAGAGCCTGCATGGGGTCGAATGGTGCTTGCAGCCTCAGGAAGCCTACAGATCCTACAGTATGCTTTCATTTCGAAGGGACCTGAGCTTTTGCAATCGGGAAAGGCTGGATGGCATTGGATGGCTTGGGCCTGGGCTGCAAAAGACAAGCGGATAAGGCCAGGCCGAGCCCCCAGCGGCTGGCGTTTTGGGAATTTTTGGGATTTGGGATCGGCCCGTGTGGCTTCGGTGAACAGGTCCTTCTTTGCTTCGGTAGATGCCTTGTCCCCTGACACTTGAGACTTGCTGCTATGCGCCTGCGGACAAGGTTCTTGCGCAGAATCTCTGGATCGCCAGGTCCATAGAGCGTCCCTGAACAGGCCGGCCAGGAAGCCGGTGGTTTCACGACGTAAGTGAGCAAACCGCCGAGCCCGACGATCAGAAGCACTACCTTAGATGGGACCGAGACAGAGGTCACATTGAAGTCACCACGCGCTCTCCGATTAGGTGACATTAGATGCCTCCGTGCCACTGCCCACTGCCACCGTGAATCCGCAAGAAGTCGAAGACCCAGGTCAAAGCGGTGTCCTCCGGCCACACTGTCTCCTATCGATCATCTCACGTTCTGCGTTTGCGAGCCTTTCTCACCTAGTCCTTTGGCACTGCGGCTGCAAATCGGAACGGTGAATCAGCATTGCTTGAGGCGTGAACCCAGGCTGGATGAGTGTAAGGCTTCCTTCAGACTGCTGGTGAAGTACTTCACTCTCACCGGCTCTACTGCGAGAGCCAGGGATGTAGAGATCAATGATCATGACCTGATTGGGCAGACTGCGGCATGATCTAGCAGCTAGCATGGACTCGTTGACTGACGACATTGAGATGACCTAGATGAAACAATGCCGAGCATCCGCGAGAAACACCAACGCAATTCGCCTGACATTAGAGCGAGAGACCACCAGGCCGCGCGTCCCGAGATGCCCAAGCACTGTGAAGCAGACGAGATACTGAAGGATGCCCATGATGCGGAAGGTAGCGAGATCAAAAACAAGCAGCGGACCTGCCTGTACATCCGGAGCCAAACAGCATATTTTGGCAAGAACCGACAACCTGCCCACCTTGGTCACGTGAAAGGCACTGCCCTGGACAGCAAGACCTGGGTCAAACGGAGGGAGAGTCGCATCTCGTAGCTCGCAGTGCTGTTGCCCGAGTCTTGGGCCTACAAGAAAGAGCCGCAGCGACCGCAAGAGCACCCGGCCAAGCACTGAAGCCTCGACTCAGCACCACAATGACCGGAACGACACTCAGAGTCGGTCAAGAACTCTGAGTGCTCCGCGCGCTGCATTGGATGGACCTGGGCTGACTTCCAAGTACTGTGCTGACTGCGAATGGCGAGAGAATTGAGGAGCTTGGCAGGGAGAGAGGCCGATTTAGAAAGCTGTAGCTGACATTTTAGGCCAGCTGCCGGAGAGAGTGCTGCACTGATGCCGGAGATGAGCAGGAAGTAAGGCATTACGAAATCTGCGAGGTGTAGACCATCCCAGGCCGCATGCCCAATGCTGGGATACGCATCACCAGCCAAGTCCACAACCAGCATCACAGCCTGAGACGGCAGAGAAAGACTAGGCAATTCAGTTTGAGTCACATGCAATCCTGGCAAGGAATGCATGTATCGCTGTAAGCTTCACTAAGGTCTGCACCATCGTTATACCTCGCATGACGTCCAGCCCAACCAATCGGCGCTTCGCGCTGCTAGAGGCTGGCACGGTTGGAGTCATGGCTGCAGCGAGGTCAAGCTGCACGGAAACTGTGCGCACCCTGCAAGATTAATCTTCCTCCAGCAATTTCACGGAGCCGACAGACAGGCCACATGCACAGTGCACTGCAATCACACATGCAACGCCGCACAAGACTGTGAAACCCTACGGTTGCTCTTGGTCTTTCTTTCAGAAAGCTTAGGGATAGAGGGATAAGGATGGATAAGGCAGATGCCTGAGGCGCACCCACGCGTCTGGGAAGGTCTAAGCTTCCTTCCCTCTCTCGCACTCGCGCCGCGTCTTCAGCAAAGATGTCTCTGCGGCAATTGCCTAGGCATGGCTGGCCGCGAGTCACGCCCTGCGTCTTTACGTTCTGTGGAGTCCGTTCTCGTTGCGTCGCGTGCTGGCAGGCCACCGCTTGCTGGCTTCGAGTAAGGCAACTTTGGGGCTCCGTGAGACGTCGGCGGTCGGGGGCTGTGCTGCAAATAACCAGTTGCCAAGTTGTCAGATGCAAGTCTTGCGAAAAGTAGCAGATTTCGCCATCACACCGGGATGCTTTACACAACCCTTGCGCCGTCACCCTGTCACCCTTTCATTTCAGCAAACCTGTGGAGCGAGGAGTGTTCCGACTGCTTCAGTCTGCTGCATGAAACCTGTGCTTCAGCGCCCCTGTAAACCCCAAGCAATCATCAAAACTTCACTTTCCACGGGTTCTCACGCTTCCTTCCTAGATGGAGACATGGTTGAGCCTTACGGCACGTACATCTGCGCCCACGGAACCATTTGGTCTTGTCTCGGGGCTGGTCGGTGCGAGCACTTTCATTTCTCCAGGCGTGCAGGTCTTCCCCACCTTGTCGTTTCTCTTTCTCTCTCTCTCTCTCTCTCTCTGAGCCTTGCGGTATGTCATGGCCTTGATGGTGTCACCCTTCCTTAGCAATTCGCAACAAGAGGGGTCGGCAACGAAAAAGCCGAGAGGCTTCTCTAAGAAGCAGGCATGCTCAGGTTGAAAAGATGCCAAAGGTCTTCTGATTCCTCCGAAAAATTTTGCTGCAGGTGAAACTTCAATTGGCTCAGCCGTTTCTGCGGCGTCCCGACCTCTGCAATGAGAGTTGCGAGACCTTTGCCATCCTGGCAACTAGAAGTCTCTCTGGCCAATACAGGGCCTCGGCACCCCACCACGGCTGCCGTCTGCATCGCTGCAACAACTTTGGGATGTGCAGACTCCAGACTCAGACTGCGCAGACGCGCACTCGCACTTTTCTCACCAGCTGTTTCTACTGCTTCCGTACAGCGCAGAATGTCGGAGCACTCCGACTTGTCGCTGGCTCGAGGTACTGGGTCGTGCAGTGCGGAGAAACCGCTTTTCCACTGCAACCTGCCCGGCTTCCTGCTTGACCGTTGAGTCCACGAATTCACATTCGACTTGGGAACACCTCGTTGATCCGCTCGTCTGAAGGCTCGTCGAAACTTCGTCCAACCTGACCCCGGAAGAAAAGGCACAGTTTTTTCCAAACGAACCACGGCCACGACACTGCAAGCAACGGAATTTTAAATTGAAGGCAATGTCAACCTTGAATGTCGAGACTTGCCCTTCGGATCCAGACATGAAGGGATTGCCTCCATTGCGATTGTGCTTGGGAGCTTCCGGCGCGCCTCGGCATGCCATCTGGGTATACTGGGCTGCCTCTTGGGCACCAACTTCCTCGTGCCGCTGAAATCCGCTGAACGCAGGTCTTTGGGTTCAGTGATTCGGGATCGGACGGGGGAGGAGCGTATTCATGAGCACGACAACCACAATAATGACGATGACCCCGATCACAAGAAAGTCTGTTGCAGCAACCACGTCAATCAATAGGCATCCATAAGCCCACGACAAGGATCCAAGGTGAGCTGCCATCCTGCCAGAAAGACAAAGGAAATCTTGACTTGCGGCAGCTGGCGGCGTTGGTCCTGCCTGCAGGGCTCTGTACACTAACCCTTCTCCCTCTCTTCCACAGAGTCGAAGGTGAAAGGCTGCGTTGAAACCGTCGGAAACCTCCTGTTTACGTCAGTCGGCTTGGGAAGGTTGCATACAGTTCGGCCGGGCAAGGACCTCGTTGCGACTAGAAGCAATTTTCCTCGCGCAGCGGATCTCTCCGAACCCCACGAAGACGGGCGTTGAGAAGAATGAAGCCCGTCTTGCTGTCAACCTCCCGGCAGGACATGTCAGGTGTCCAAAGGCCCGGGAGTCAGCAGGAGGCCAGCTGTGGAGCACTGTTGGGCAGTACGGGTAAATGTAAGAACTCCAACCGTTTCTTGTGCTTGTGACAGAACGCCGGAAAGCTCAAACAGCGACTCGTGGCACCTCCTCCGCAGCCCGCGCCACTGCTGCCTGAGCAAAGGAGTTTCTGACTCCGATCTGCCTACTTCCATGCGCCGGACTCAACCGGACCGGGCTCTTGACTAGCTGCGGTCTTCGCGGGGCCACAACGACCACAAAGCCACCACGCATGTCCTCCAGGAGCACAAAGCCACGGACAAGTGATGCAAACTTCGGCAGCTATATTGAGAATATCTCTGTCTGTCTGTCTGTCTCTGTCTGTCTCTGTGTGTCTGTCTCTGTGTGTCTGTCTCTGTGTCTGCCTCTGTCTGTCTGTTCCTGTCTGCTTGTCTCTCTCTGTCTGTCTGTCTGTCTGTCTGCCTGCCTGCCTGCCTGCCTGCCTGCCTGCCTGCCTGCCTGCCTGTCTCTGCCTCTGTCTGTCTGTCTGTCTCTGTCTCTGTCTCTGTNCCTGCCTGCCTGCCTGCCTGCCTGCCTGTCTCTGCCTCTGTCTGTCTGTCTGTCTCTGTCTCTGTCTCTGTCTCTGTCTGTCTGTCTGTGTGTTAGTCTGTCTGTCTGTGTATGTTTGCAACCGTAAGTACGCATGTGCGCATACGTTTATAGATAGAGAACGCAGCATATGTATATACACATATACATATATTGTTAGATATATAGATATCTACGGTACATGCCACATGCATGTCTACAAAAAGAAGTAACGACATCAACAAAAACGGCTGTGCGCTGAATCATACATACTACCACTCGTACATGCGTACATACATACATCCATGCAGAATACGCACCGACAACATTGAAAAGGCAAATGCGACAAACGACTGAGGAGCATGCATGGCTACCATGAGGATTGGATGTCCGAGACCCCCGCTCCCTTTGACTTGGTAGACCCGGTCAGGTTCATTTGCATTCATCTTGTCATCTCCCCTGCCTACCCATAAACTCCATAAACGTGCGAGGCATACCGATGGATGCAGTGTGCGTCATCATTACACGCATTGAAACCGAGCGTCCAGTTACATAAGTTACACAGCATCATATTGTAGAACATTTTGAGTATGCCCAGCTTACATCAGAAACTTACGAATGGCCTTCAGGGACTGGATGAAAGCACTCGTCATCTCTCCTGCATGGGAGCCGGTCAGCCAAATATGTCGATATGCAGCACTCACAAAGGTGTCCTTCATCAGAACTTGAGAAGGCTGTCTTCTGCATGCCACCTCCGACACATAGCAGTGGCCGTCTTATGTCGCAAAGCGTTCGGGAACACACACGAAAGCACCCTGAGCTTTGCACTTCGTGGCATGGAGACAACTCGAGCTCTGCCTCAGAAGCCGTGAGATGACGTGCGACTCATTCCTGCATATTCCTGCCTTCTCTTCCTTTCGCTTCTCGTGTCCGGCACGGGATTTGGGAAGGACCAGAAAGTCGCCAAACGATACTTTTCTTCCATACTCACCAACTTCATGACGGCATGACACCGCGGTCCACCACAGTGCGTGTTTAGCAGGCTGCTGATCTCGAAAAAGCACAGCGGAAGCCCCTCAATCTGCAAGTGTGGCCGTGCTTGCAAATCATAGAATGCTGCTGTGATGCTGGATGCCAATACCTGATCTTTTTGTGGACCCGACTGTCTGAACCGTTTCCTGCAACAGCGCTCGTGGACATGTCAAGGCCAAGGCCTAGCCGACCCACGAGATCTGGCTAGCGTCTCGCGAGCTTCAAAAGTCGAGTCGGCCGACTCCAGTGCAGGGTGTGATTTCGAGACAAATCGGCACACGACTTGTGGCGAGCTGCCGACAGCATCCCCCCAGAGTTTCTTTGCAGCCGCAGCTTGCTTGCTGGTGCGGAAGACGATGCTCAGGCTGTCTTTGACCACCTTCGCTACACATAGGCGCCAGATTGGCAACACTGAAGTTGGACGGGGCGTTCCTTGAACATGGCCAGGAAGACTCGGGCAAGTTCGCGGTCTGCCTCGCCAAACGAATCAGGCAGGTCAGGGTGTGCTAAAGAGTCAGTGGGAGATCAAGAAGGGAGAGGGAAAAAGAGAGAATGCTTTGCCAACAACGAGAATCAGCCTTTCCTGTAGAACCTGCGCTTTCGATGGCTCTGCCGCAGGCTGAATTAGGGGGTCCTGCACAAATAGGCGGACGCTGCAAAGTCGCAACCGGACTCTAGCTGAGCTGCCAGAGTGCCCCTGCATATCAGGTCCTACCTACAGTTTGGCATGCACACTTCGCGAAGGGTCCATGACATTCTCCATGCCAAGCCGGAGGCCCGCCTGCCAAGAAGCTCGAGCTCTCACCCTCGCTGCGATGCAACCGCAAAGACTAGATTTACTCGGGATCCTGCCGACTGGACAGATGCCAGTACGACGGCATTCCATGAGCTACAAACCGAGCGGAGAACTTGCTGCTCTGCAGTCCAGGCTCTGGCAAGTCCACATCAGCCCGGGGTAGACCGGATTTGACCAGAATGCCCATGCCTCATTTCGCGACAGTTCGTTGCCAATGGCTCCTTCTTGCCTGTCCTGTGCACCATACACTCACCCTGGGCTCACTGCTGGCCTTCAGCTGGTCTAAAACCTGCAAGTCGCCAAGTCTGAGGTTCAAGACTGGAGCTCTTGACGGTTGTATCTCGAGTTGACCCACAAGTATTTAAGCGTCGCACCTCTCTCGTGCTGTTGGGAATCACAACCTTCTGCGTGTTCCCGAACAAGCCGTCCCAGGGAGCGCCTAGGACGAACGATGGAGAACGAAGAACCAATCCGGTAGAGCGTCCCCTAGAGCCGCGTCGCCGCGTTCCGCATGCCCTAGCCTAGCACTGGCACTCTCAAGCTTGCACTCGGCTTCGTGCCGGCTCGACGGGCCAGTCCGTCTCTTCTGACAGAGACAGAGATCAACCTGGGGAAGAGATGTTCACCAATCCAAACTAACGTAGCAACCACAGGTTTCTGGCGGCAATAGCCAGCGGCATGGCGCGTGTGAGTACCGGAATCGAGCGGGACAAAGCATGCTTCCGGCTTTTTGGTCTGTTTTGCGTCTGATCCATCGTCATCTCTACCAGACTCGACCACATTCTACTAAGTAACCAGGGCTATGTTCCGAAGCCTGGTATCTTGGCATTCCCCTTTAAACTCGGAACAGTGGAAGTGTATCAACTTGCTCGAACTTGCAGCACGGCCCACCTTCTCCAGCAGAGTGAGCCCGCTCGAACAGCCAAGCAAAGCGCAAAGGCCTGAGCCGCCAGTCCTCACTCGATCCTCCTGTTTTCTTCGAACTCCAAAATCTCGAAACATCTCGAAACTCAACGCTCACTGGGCTCCAGGCATTGCCTGGGTCCACGTCGCCCTTCGCGGGCTTCGACACGCGGACGGGTCGAGGGCAAAAACGAGAACGAGAGGGGCCTTCAGAGCAGCTTCCCATTCACACCACCCGACATCCGAGAGCCAAAAGAAAAAAGAAATTAATGCGCCTTCACAGGTGCCGGTGCAACGAGCAGATGGCCACAGCTCCATAGCGACTAGATGGACAGCAAGCGCATCATTGAACTGAAAGTTAGTGCTTCGTGCCAGCCGCAACGCTCCTAGTTGATGCTGAGTTACGTGTGGCAGACTGCAATTTCCGTCGCTTGTGTATGGCTCGGTCGATACTAGACTCACCAGAGCTGGTGCTCATAAGAAAGCTGGACCGAAACAGCTAAAATGCTTGACTCTTCGGAGATAGCACAACGCGACACGGCTGGATTTCAGTCTGAGCCATTCTGAGCCTTCTCGAACTCTTTGTGCAGCAACTTCATGCCCACACGGCTGGGCAGCCATGCAGGCTGCAATGAACAATCGACAGAGTCAAAGAACTTCTATGCCTTCGAATTCGTTTTGGTGGCCAGTGGCTGTGGGGAACACTGGTTCTTGTCGGAAAAGTTGCTCAAGTTGGGAGAGGGTCGTCCCTGTGTGGAGATGTGCAAAGCGCAGGCAGACTTTCTATCGCATGTTGAGGGAAGACGTCAGAGCCTTGCCACAGTTTTCCGAAAGGGTCAGAAGCACGAACAACATGGAATGTAGCAGTTCTGGCTTCAACCGTTGCGATGAATGCAAACTACCAGTTTCATCGTCGCTCGCGGCAGTCTCGCCAGCATCAGCGAAGCAGTCGGCAGCCTGTTCTGCCAATTGTCTGAGCAGCTGCTTCTGACCTTGGCAGATTTGCGGCAGAGCCGGCTGTTAAGCTTCCATGCATCTGAGTAGCAAGCTCACTTTGCTTGGCCAGCCGACCGTGTTCTGGCTCTGATACTTACCATGCGCTGTACAGTGGTGACTGGAAGTCCCTTGATGCAGTCTCCCAGCACCGGTAGGGAAACACTGTGCCAGAAACCAACGTGCATTGCTTTGCCGATTTGCATAGCATCGCAGTAGGAGTAGAAGCTCGAAGAACTACTGTCGCTGCTTGTCAAGATGTGCTTTGAACACGGTCGGTGAGAACTCATTGGCAAAGCCTGCGAGCAAAGCCAAGTCACTGTTCGACCCTCAACACACCAACACACCGGAAAGCAGCTTTAATTCATGCTGACGCTACGACAGGTACGAGGAGGAGCCTTGGTCCACCCGGGAACCAGATCACACCTCAAGGATTCTACAATTCTCACTGAGCCGGGCTGTGCGATCGCCTTCCACCACCTTCACAGATCGGGGCTCTCTGTCACTCAAAAAGATACTTGTGAAGCCATTACAAGTGGCCATGAGTAACTCACGAGCCCGTCCTGGCCACCGATCCAGGCGTCGGCCTCCGGGCCATCTGCCTCTGGTGCCCGCAGTGCTGAGATAAACTGCTCTGCGGCCACTCTTCCTGGCAATGCCACAAGCAGCCCACCGGAGGTCTCGGCAGAAAAGCCTGCCGTGAGCTGGTAGTTGGCGTCGATCCACTTTCAAGAACCGCCAAGCCTTCGATGATTGGTAACAAGTGGATTTCCAACGATACAGACGCCTTCTGCACGGCCGCCAAGTTGGAGGCATGTCCTAAGAGACCGAAGCCAGTGACGTCAGTGGCCCCTTGTGCACATCAACAGGGCAGCCATGCGGTTCAAACGCATCATTCCAGCCTCGGCTTTCTTCACAGCACGAACTGCTGTGTCAATATCAATCAAGGCACTGGCCTTCTGCCATTTCTTCGGGTCTCCCAGCCAGAGTGCAAGATTTGCTGCGATCTGACAGCCGAGGGGTTTGGTCAGAACAAGAACGTCATCCAGCTACAAACCATCAGCTCAAACGAGGTCCTTCTCTGCTAAAGTCGTAGTGGCACACCCGCAAATGATGGGCCAAGGATTGAATACGGTCTGTCCTCCTGTCACTCTGGTTCCAGCTTCTTTGCATGCGTCGTTGAAACCTTGAATCATCCTCCGAGTCACCACATCCCGGTGGTTGAAACCGAGAGGATCATAAGAATAGTGTCGACGCGATGGGCTCCAATTGCATATAGATCCGAAAGAGTGTTTGCACATGCAATGCGGCCCTGATTGTATGGATCCAGGGAGATTGGGGAAAAAAAGTGGGTGGAGATTTTTTTTTGGCCTTTTTTTTTTTTTGGCCTTTTTTTTTGGGGGGGGTCCTTGCTTCTCTTCTTTCTTAGGAACGGGGGGCATGGACATGGGGCTGGGACTGCGCCCAAGGGCGCAGGGGG